>JASDQU010109088.1:193477-215535 GCA_032191745.1 Picea mariana
AAAACCTTTAAACTTCCCTAGTGATTTAATCTAAGAAAGTAAATTTCAACACTATCCTATATTTGTAGCATGTGGGCATGTATGGGCCCATTACAATCTTAAGATGTGTTTGAAAAAATAAACTAAAAGGAGTCCCAAGAGGGGTTGTTGTCCTCTCCTAAAGGTTTTAATCTTTTTAAGGGAGATGAAATTGTCCCACAATATTTTTCTGATTCTCAAGGTCGCTTGGCAGCGTGAGAGAAGAGCATACTAAGCGATTGTTATCCAACTTCTAGTCCTAATGCAAGTCATATGTGACTGCAAATGATTTCCAACTTATATTTTTAGTCAAAGCAAGTCATCCATGTGGCGAAAATGAAAGCAAAAGAGGAAATAATGATTTAAAACCCCCTAAGTGCCTATCTGTTTTGACTAATCCCTTTATATGAAGAGGGGACTAAGTGTGGTGTAGCTTAAAACATGCATCAAATCACTTTTAAGAAGGCTAAGGGCCTTCCCCAAATCTCAAAAAACCTTACAATGTGTATTTTTTTCACAGGTGCACGGGTCTTAGTGGAGACAGAGGCGCACTAAGCATCTATGCACAGACCGAAACGAGCTTATGGGTGCAGGTGCGCAGCACATAATTGTGACTTAGGTGCATGTGTGCACGATGCGCATCTGTGGGCCAAAAGACCCGTGTATAGATTACACATGGACGTGAATGAAAATTCAGGATGGAATCCTCTCAATTCAACTTGGAATTGGATGATTTGCAGGTCGGTTTAGGCCGGTTAATGCACCTACAAGTTAAATAAACCAAAAGAAGAGCTAGAAAAACCCAAATGGGGTACAAAATTGATACCTTTACCCAGTGGAGTCGCCAATCTGTTGTGCCTCTTTCGTCACCTAGGTGAGCAAAATAGAGGTGCTTGCATGCTTAGTTGGGTTTGCTAAGAAGGACAACTGTAAGGAAAAGGGTTAGAGAAACAAATATAAAAGAACAAATAAGAAATAAAATAACAACTAAACTAATGAACACAGGGAGATAAGGACAAAAGAAACAATAAGACCCATGTCATTAATGGTAAGGTTGATATTAGTGAAAGAAAACACCAAGAAGAAAGAGGACTATGAGTCCCTTCTTCCTCCAAGGGAGGGCTCTTGGACCCCCACAAATAAGATCTTCTTACCACTTTGAAAATGAAAATGGTGGAAGAATTCTTTGCTAATCCACTCAAGAGGTGAGATGGATTGACCAATGCAATGATGCTAGTATACTCTTGATGAGAATAGAGGATTCCTCAAGAGAATAGTGGCAGCATAACTTTGCTATTGAAATTCCTTGAGAAATAAGTGCATCCATGGCCTTTTTATAGCACCTCTTTGAGGTATTGTGCAACCAACTTGTAGTGTGTAAAGAGGCTAATTAGGGCATTTATAGGTCTTTGACTAGCCACCCAGTCGGATCCAGTCCATATTTGAGTGTCAAATCAACTTGGAAGTTGAACCAGAAGTGGGTGGGAGGCCGACCACTCTCATAAATGCTCCATTCTCACATGTGCGCGGCTTTTTGAGACCACAGTCACGCATCGGCTGCATGTGTGCTTTTCTTGTATTTATGTTTTGCGCATGTGCGCACACGCCCTGTGTAGTCATAGCGCACTTTAATTTTATCATTGGTTGCATAGTTTTTGACCCTTTGGAAATTATTTTGGGGTAATTTTGGTCCATGGGTGATCTCATAATTGTTTGGCGATGCTGAATTCTTGTAACCATTTGCGGACGAAATTTTAGTGATAACACAAAGAACATGCACTCACCATGCAATATGGAAAAGGTTCATCCAATAAAAAATCCAAACAAAAAGGAAAGGAGAAACATAAAGAAAAGGAGGGATATTGTAAGCCCTTCAAGGATTATTTAGGTTCCAAAGACTCTTGAAATTACAAAGGAAAGAAGAAGAATGGAAAGTAGTGTACTTATTGCAATAAACCAGTCATAAATAATCCACATGCATGAAGAAGAAAATCAATCTTATGGCATAGGTACTTTAGAATAACAAACTTGGAAACTTTATTCCTGAAGGAGTCAAGAAGAAGAAAGAAGATGATAATGCTCCTAAGAAAGGTAATCATCATTCTCTAGTTGCAATTAATTCCTCATCTGATTCATAGATTATATATTCTGGTGCATCACATCATATGGMATCCAAAGAGGAAKCCTTTACTTCTTTGAKTTCATGCTCAAGACCCCCTATTCTCATGGGGGATGTTACTCCAGTAACACTAGAAGGAGAGGGAAAAGTAGAACTCCCTGATGGAAGTTTTGAGAATTTTTTACATGTTCCAAATATTTCTATAAATATGGTCTTAGTTTATCATATCACTCATACAAGAAAAAAGTTGAATTTACATCAGATTCAGTTTCTGTACTTGACATGCATGACATTTCCATTATTACAATTGGTGAGGTAGATCACACATCAAGGTTGTATAAATTCATTATGTTTCCTGACCATGACTCCTCTTTACTACAAACACATGTTGATGATAGTAGTATAGTATGGCATGAGATATTTGGACTTTTAAACTTTAGGTAAATGAAACGACTGTCCAAACAAGGAATGGTCAAAGGCTTGCTAGAAATTCACTTTTTTAATGGGGTTTGTGAAGGACACATTCTTGGAAAGCATCCTGAAGAGAAGTTTGAAAAGGGGAAGGCAAGGAGAGCCTCATCTTCCTTGGATATTGTTCACAGTGATCTTATGGGTCCATTTCCACATTCGTCCATAAAAAATGAAAGGTATTTCCTTACATTTATTGATGATTACTCATGCTATACTCGGTTTTATTTTCTTAGGAAAAATTATGAATTTTTTGAGCATCTCAAATACTTCAAAGCTATAATAGATAAGAAGATTGGGAAGAAGATAAAGATCCTTTGTACAGAAAATGGGGGGGAGAATATCAACAAATGTGTTCAAAATGTTTTTCTTGAGGCTAGTATCCAGTTGCAACATACAATTCCATACACCCCAGATCAGAATGGAGTTGTTGAAAGGAAGAACATATCTCTGAAGGAGATGACTAGTTGCATGTTGCATGCGAGGTCTCTTCCTTCCAAGATTTGGGATGAGGCACTTAATTGTGCTGCTTACATAAAAAACAGATCTCCTCATAGATATATTGAGGACATGCCACCTTTTGAGGCTTGGACATGTGATAAACCATATGTCACACACTTCCACATATTTGCATCTCAAGCATGGGACCATATTCCTTCTGAAAAGAGGAAAGCATTAGATCCATAGAGCACACCTTGCATCTTTGTGGGATATATAGATAATGTGAAGGGGTACATGTTGATTGATCCCTATACAGAATGTCTCATCATTGAGTGCAGTGTTTAGTTTGAGGAGAGTCCTTTGCATGCACCACTAGTGAAACATGCAAATAATCTTGTGCTCCCATCAATTATAGACATCAGATATGATGATTCCATACACTTAGATGCTACATATTTAGACCTAGAATCAAAGGATTATGTACCTGGAGAAGTGCATGTAATAAAAATAGATGAGGAGCTAGTGTTGGAGCTTCAGAAGATGCCCAAGTGGGCATATTCCACACTTCAGGAAGTAGATGACCTTGCAGGGAGTCCATTGGATTCTAGGAGGAATCAATCTCAACATGAGGATCCTTCTCATGTATTTTCAGATTCTGAACCAACGATACCCATGCATTGCTATATGGTTAAATATTTTGATCCATAGATATATAGTGAGGTTGTGGGAAATGCATTATAGGAAGCATCTATGTAGGAGGAGTATCACTCACTCCTAGAGAATCAGACTTGGGATCTGGTTCCACTTCCACCAAGGAGGAAACTTGTCAGATGAAAATGGGTCTATAGGAACAAGAGAGAAACATATGGTCAAGTAAGTAGGTAAAAGGAAATATTAGTTGCAAAAGGATTTCAATAGATTCATGGGATAAATTATGATGAGACATTTTCTCCTGTAGAAAAGATGGATTCCATTCACTTGGTTCTATTGATTTCAAGAACCAAAGGATCGGAAGTTCACTAGATGGATGTGAAGAATGCCTTTTTTCATGGTGATATTTCATAGGATACATACATGGAGTAGCCATCGAGGTTCATTCATAACTCATCTTTAATATGCACACTGAAGAAGGCAGTCTATGACCTCAAGCAAACACCTAGAGCATGGTATGAAAATATGGCTTTTTATCTGCTTTCACATGATTTTTTTAGATTTAAATTTGATTGTAATGTTTACATGTTGAGGACTACTGTCTCTTTGATGATTTTAGTACTCTATGTTGATGATATTTTTATCATTGGTAGCTCTACTTCAGCCATTGTTGTAGTCAAATATATTTTTCTTGATATGTTCTCTATGACGGACGTGGTTCCACTACACTTATTTCTTAGTCTTGAGATCAGTGAGGATGATTCTAGCATCAAAATTTCTCAGGATAAGGATGTCAGAGATCTTCTGTATATATTCCACATGACAAACTATGAATCTACACCTACACCCTTCTTATTTGGAATCAAACTTGAGGATGGCAAGGATAAACCATTAATGGACAACACTTTGTATCGCCAGTTGGTGGGGAGTCTTATGTATCTCACCCACACCCGTCTGGATATCTCATATGCATTAGGAGCCGTTTCTAGATACATGTAGGAGCCCCATGATATGCATGAGAAGGCTGCCAAACACATCCTCTAATATGTTCAGGGCACCATGAGTTATAAAATTCACTATTCACTTAGTTTTGCATTGGATCTCATAGGCTTCACATATTCATATTGGGATGGCGATGGAACATATCACAATTCTACTTCCAAGTACACTCTCAATGATCCAAATGGATCTTAGTGGCCATCCACCTTTTCCACTGAACCACCATTTTGATCTTGTGGTTTTAATAAACCATGACATTCACCCTTTTGGTGGGGAATGGAATGTAATGTCATCTTCATTTTTTAATCACAAACATCATGTAATGGTCTTATGTACATTCCTACAACATAGTGTTAATGCACAAGATCCCATTAGAACTCCGTTGTTAAGCACGCTCGGGCTAGATTAGTACTGGGATGGGTGACCACCTGAGAAGTCCTAGTATTTTACATGCCTATGACATTTTATAAACTTAGTCCAATTTATCCCACATGCATCAAGGGAATAAATTTATTGTTGTTACCCTCTCATATATAATTGAATTGAAGGAGGCCCTTTAGGCATGCAATGGAGTGTGATGTAAAACTTCTTGTGAATGGAGTGTGATGTAAAACTTCTTGTGAATGAAGCATAGCCAACATCTCTTTATTTTTAGAGATAAGCTACCACATTTTTCCAGTTTGTATTCTACAGTGGTTTTTTATCTTATTCAGTAATAGAAGTTGGGTTTCACTGTATTTTTGTGTTCTCTTCTATATTTTTGTGTATTTCATTGTTATATCTCAGTTATATTTTTGCCTTCATGTTGTTCTCAAACTAATCTGGATCAGTGGCATCAGAGCAGGCTGTTGCTTTCTATTTCTCAGAGAAGGTCCCCGATGAGGTCAGGGTATAAAGAGTTGGGTCTCAAGCTAGTTTCGCTTGAAGAAAATTCCTCTCACCAGCTAAAGATACCTCCCATGGTGGAAGAAAAGAGAGATGAAAAAAAAATATATCCTTTCAAGACGTTGCTCGAGGAAGCCCTCATGCGACAGAGGAATGAGATGATGGAAAAATTTTCTTAGATCATTCGAAGACTATTGATGGTGGAAGCTATGGCATATTTGACAAGAATCCATTTAATAAGTGTGACACCCTTCAAGGTACAAGTCAATTTTGATATCCCCTTATTTGAAGGCTCGATCGATGCAGATGTTATAGAAAAATGGTTGAATCTGCTAGAAGGTTATTACTTTGTCCAAATTTTTTCCGACAATGAGAAGGTCACCTTTGCGTTCCTTAAAGCCCTTCCCCATATAAGATCTTGGTGGGAATTTTACTAGGATAGGTACACCACAAATGAATCTACACTATTTGGGAGAGAACACACTTGGGTAGCCTTTGTAGATGCCTTAAAGGAGGAGTTATACCCTGTCAGAAACTATGATGACCAGTACATGAGATGGACAACTCTGCATCAGAAAAGAGATCAGACGGTGCCAGGGTACACCAACATATTTCATGAATTGTGCTCAAATATGGGTATCAAACACTCTGAGAGACACCTAGTTTTGAAGTACCACAATGGTTTGCAAAGGTACATCCAAACAAAGATGGATTTTTTGAATATCTCCCCATTGGGAGTTGCTTATCGATATTCAGTAAAAATTGAGCAGCAGAGTAAGTGGGAGAAGCATGGAAAAGGAAACTCTTACTCACATAATGAAGGATAGAGTAAGAAATTCCAACCTCAAGATAGCCAACTCTAGATGCAGGCAAATAAGGGTAACAAGAAGTATAAGAAAGACACCAGAAAGTGGTGCGAGTTCCACAACATCCCTCGACATAACACTGATGAATGTTGCTCAATACATTCATTGGTAGCCAAGCTCAAAGATAAATATCCAAACCTTGACTTGGAACCTGATTAAAAAAATGAGAAAATGAGACAAATCATTGATGTAGAACCCACTACTACTGTCGCAACTACAACAATCCAACAAGAAGAGGATCGTGAGGAGGGGGAGTGATTCTTCCATTCAAAGATGTGGGTGAAGGGGACCCCACTACATTTTATTGTTGATGGTGGAATCCAAAAGAACTTATTCTCAAAAGAGGTTTTCAAGCAGTTGGATTTGCCAACAAAACCATACCCGCAACCATACAACATCAGGTGGCTTCACCAGGGTCAAGATCTTCATTTCATCCAACAATGTCGCCTGTCCTATGCATCGATCACTTCAAGGATTATATATTATGTGATATTGCCCCATTAGAAGTCTGTGATGTTCTATTAGGCCAACCATATATGTGGAGGGGTCATGCTATTTATGAGTCTTGACCCCGTAACGTCATTGCTACTTTGGGGGGTCAGCTATACATGATACCAGAGGTAGTTTCAACTATTCTCCCACCAAAACAATGCCACAAAGTAATCTCTCATACTACAAAGTTTGGCCTCTTCACAATTCAATCAGAAGTTGAACAGAAGGACACTACAACCATTGCAGCCTGTTGAGCACTCAACACACCCTAAAAATTCTACGTAAAATCTCACTTTTTGGGTACCACTTGATCTTTTGGCATTGTATGATATGAAAAATGTGTCCTTTGCTTATCTCTTTTTTTTCTCATTAAGTATTTAAAATCTTTCTTGGAAATGTGAAAATGATTAACTTAAAAGATGAGTATCTAAATTAGAGAAATGACAGGACACACTTAAGGATTTCGGCATCTGGAAGGATTAAGCATGAAAGAAAACACTAGAGAGAATCAAAGTTGTCGAGCCCCGATCTTTGTCAGCATCGCTAGATGCGAATTTTTTTTTGCGACAAGAACCACCAAGAATATTGTCGATGATCGATAAATTTGGCATCGATGAAAAGTTAAAAGAATAAGCATTGAACAAAAAATGAAATAATAATCGTCAATCTCCGACTTCTGAAACATTTACGGAGTCGAGAGTTTCAAAGGATGATAACCCACGAAAAAACTACGCGTTAATTTATTTTCTGAACACTGACCCCCGATGCTCACCCAGCATCGATGGTCATGAGATCTAGCTCAATTTAGCACATTTAACGTAAATGAAGTCCTGAGTGCAACCCTTACCCATGAGTATAGATCTAGGTTTTATTTAATGAGTCTCAAGTCAGTAACGCCACATGATCATTAATCGACATCGGAAGTTGCTAAAGGACAATATCAATGAACTTACAAAACAATTCAGAACAATGATAATTGTAAAAAAAGAGCTAATTTACGAGGAGCTTCTATAAGAACATGGTAGATTTACACACAAAAGGGAAACACGATACTTTTGACTACCAGGACTAGAATCCTTTCAAGAATTTTTTTTTGAAATTTCATATATTAAAATTCTTGCCAATATTAGGTTACATGCAATGAACACGACCAACACCTTGGCCAACTGAAGCGGTTACATCGAGAACATGAAAATCCTCACAACTAACAGAGAAAACTATCAAAACATGCGTAATGTCTGATATTACAAAACAAGAATATGCCCATCAGGTATCTCCTGCACAAGGACCTTCTCTCGGACCGTTTCTTGTGCCTTGCAGTGATCTCATGTTCTCCTCCTCCATCATCCTCTACGCTTCACGCATATTCACAATCATATCTTGTGCTTCTTGAAGCTGTCTCTTCAGCCAATTTGTTCTTCTTCCACAACCCTACATTGCTGATACCTCATGGTTCTTCGCTACCAATTGTCTCTGCAATTCTCTATTTTATTGATAAAGTTCAGCTATGGCAAGTTGTTCCTGCTCCAACTACTAGTTGGGGTTTCCAATGTTAGAACCCGATGTCTCTGTCTTTTGCATTCGGCTCCTACTTCCTTGACTAGTAGCCCCAAAAGGCTCTGACTAGGTAACATGCATTATAAACTCCTCAGCGGTCGGGTGTGCACTTAGCTCTGTTGGAAGGTGGCCTCCTCCTCCTACTTCTTTATTTTTTCTGGGCCTTCCCCTCCTCCGTGGTGTCTTCTTCTGAGAGGGCATGGCCTCCAACATGTGTCCTTCATAAGTAATTTTCTCTACTTCCACTTCCATTTGAGGCACTGACATCTTTATCGAGCGAAGGTAGGAACCTATTTTTGAAGCCTCAGGGACACTCAATGCCAATAAGAAAGAATCCCAGGCACGTTGGGGCTCGAACTTGGTGCTTTGGTTGCCTTGAAAACCCCATCCCATGTTTTGAGGGGATCCCATGGTGCGAAAACGTATTTTCTTAGACATTTGTGACTGGATAAAAGACTACAACACAGAGTTTATAGAATTGAACTCGCAAGACCAGTCTCTACTAGTATACAAACTCAACTGATGTGTAGAGCCCACACAGACATATAGAATTTATAGCAGAGTGGAGCAACGAGGTGGAATGTGCCAAGGAACATTCATGCCTTGCGATGGAATGTCTTGAAGGATTAACACATCACATCTGCATGATGGATATGATCCAGGACGTATGAAACGTAGCCAATATGTGGCATGATCATTCCATTTTCTTTAATTCCCCCAACCTCCATTATTATTGAATTATGGTTGACACACTTAGTGATAGGACTTTTGGAATAACAACTTGCCTTCACCTGAGGCATTTAACGACTTCCTTTATTATGATATCCGACCTCTTGGGAACTTACGCTCACTTTCAACACACATTTGACTCTGGCATCTTTTCCTGACCCCAAGGGGCAAGCAACTACTGGAATGTTTTCGACGCTCGTATCTGCCATACCTGATATACCACGCTATGGCGCATGGGTGTAACTCATCCAAGCTAAAGAGGAGAGGTGATGAAAACATAGACATTACAAGTCACTCAAAAGGTCACTGGGATCACATAAGTATTAAACAATCAGGACTAATGAGCTCTACAGGTACGTATCAGTCTATTCTTTCCTCTTACGTCTTACTATTCTTTGCCTAATAAATAATTTTTAAACTATTTCAAATCCCGATTGCAGGAAATATCCCTCTGACCACCGAACAAAGTTTGCTCCACAACCTTGCCAAGGAACCTGAAAGAAGCATTGGAGAAAAGTCAATAAAGTGATTAAGGATACTGGACTCCCCGAGTTCGGCACCCCCGACGACTTCATCGACCTATGAAAAATATTTGGATCGCATGCTAAACAAGATGCATTATGGCCGAAGCGCCGACG
The DNA here is from genome assembly GCA_032191745.1 of Picea mariana. Taxonomy (NCBI): domain Eukaryota; kingdom Viridiplantae; phylum Streptophyta; class Pinopsida; order Pinales; family Pinaceae; genus Picea; species Picea mariana. Next base: position 203,341 of record JASDQU010109088.1, read on the forward strand.
ACGGTCACCGATGCAACACTGGGACACGTGTAGCAGTTCATGAAACATCTGATTAGAGCTCATATTGTTCTACAACAGTTAAATACAAGTATAGTGGAGTACCGAGCACATGTAGTAGAGATCCGAGGATTTTACATGGCTCCGATGGAACAAAACAAGTTTCCATGGGCCCAAGCCTACGACGAACGGTTTATCAGTTGGTCCAAGTATGAGAAAATTCATCCTTTCAATGAACTATCTTGATTTGACTGTTAAAGAACTGTTAGAAGATGACGCCATGTGGCGTATTTTTCTTATCTTAAACTACAACTTAGCTGTTGTTTTCAGTTGGAATTTAGACTATAAATAAAGACATCGACCAATTAGTTAAGGGTCAATGGTTGTGAAAAGAACTCTTTCTTTCTGGTTGTTAAGAATTATTTTGGAAGCTGCTTTGAATTAAGAAGTTCTTCTGGACATGAGACAAGTTATTTTCATCAACTGCATGTATGATTGGACGCGAAGAAGAATTATTTCCTATCCTATTTCATGAATGATGCTGTAATGAGTAAGAGTAATTAATTATGTTGTCAAGTTATCTGGTGCAATTTTTTGTTGTTCTTTGCTTTCATGATGAACAATCGTTGTGTTATCATGTGATGAATGGTTATGGTAGATGAATTAATTTTCTTTCCAATATCTCATTGCATATGTGTTTTCTTTCTGGTAATTAGTATCTTAGACAATAATTTGATGCTCACATGGTTAGTGTATTAGTACTAGGCCTGTGGTATAAAATTATCATCTGCATGCTTGAGGAACAGGTTATCCCAAGCTCAGCCTCTTCCCTAATAGTAAAAAAATAATTCCATTTTTGTTGCCAAGTTGGTTTATACCATCTTACATCTCATATCAGTCCCACCCAAGAGAAAATATACAAAAGAGAATAGTCCAAACTGAAGGAAGAGCCTTCACAAGAAAACGTAAAGCCCATCAATAATTTGGTCAGATCATAAGATCTAGAGAACCATTCCACTATTAAATGCTACAGGGTCTAATTGGGTCTCGATGGTGGGTTTGGTTCCTACTGTTGAATCAAGGGATTTAAGGCCCATCAACAGAATTGGCGCTAGAAGGAGGGCCTCAGAATGAATGGATGGATATATATTCTACAGAGTATTTGAAATAGCCTATAGATTCAAAATATCCCACATGCATGGCTAGTCATTCCCAAGACAACCCACACACATTGAGTACTCTTGAAATGAGTAACTCACCCTTGCCTGAGGAAGAAACTTTTCACCCTCAAATACCTTACACTCTTCCTCGCGAGGAAGTAAATCAATTCAGAAGAATCACAAGAGCCTACGCCTGACAAATTAGTGCATTGTCCTTAGTTCCTATACTCCCTTGAAGAAAACAACAAAGCGGACCAGTGGTTAGTACTCCCGACGAGGTTTTCGTACACTCGGTAGAAGAATTAATAGATTTCACAATTACCAAAATCCAAGAAACTCTTGATTTGATACCTGAAATGCCAACCGACGACGTCTTTGAACCAGATGACTTTTCAGAAGAAGAGGAGTTTAACTCACAGTCTGAAGATATGGAAGGAAACAATGACCATAATGATGAAAGGGGGAACCCACCTCTGAACAATCAACCCTGGTTATCCAGAGACACTTTGGCCCTCCCAGGACCAGGTCATAACCTTCCTCATCATCTAGACAAGTTGCTTCCTAAGTTCGATCTCAAAATTTATGGATTGCCTGAATATCATATCAAGAAATTTATACTAGTGATCAGGCTTATGAACGTCCAACATTGGTGCAGACCCTCGACCCTCGGGCCAAGATCCTCTCAGGATCGTTCTAAATTTTCCCTCCTGAGTCTAAGTGACTCTTCAGTTCCTCCTCAAGGAATCCCACACACACAACAGTGTTTTCCACAGGTCCTTATAGGTATTCCCACGTGATTAAACACAAGACATCACCCTGATCTCCTAACCACAATAAGATCATGCCCTTTGTCGAATCGGGACTTCAGGGTTCACGATTTCATGATTTTTGTTGTCGAGTTTTCGACTCTTCAACCCGTTAAAACCTCAAACAGTCAACAAGGTTGGGCTCCACCTATTTGACAAGGTCACACCACCTGTCCACTCCATTATCCTCTGTCTCTTTCATGGACTCTTGCCACCTTCTGCACAAGCTTTCTGGCTTTTGGGACTTGAATAAACCTTCGACTACCGTTCGTTATTTCGAGCTTCCGGGTACTGGGACTTCGAGACTCTAGATTCCAGAATGCTACCTCCTCTTTTTTTCGACACCCAAAGTGCCTAAATCCTGAAATTCATGCCAAGTCCAGTCCCAACCCACGACTTCAGTATTTTCACTCCACTATGCCCCGACTCCTTGTCATCAGGACCTCCGAAATACCGAAATCCAGACTTCCGAATTTTTGAAAGTTCCACTAACCTTCAAGTGTAATGATCCATTTCACGATTTGGGAATGTGCGAGACCAAAGGTTTTGGCCTACACATCCACCTTCCAAAACCCAAAATGCCAAAATGATCCTGACGCCCCAATTGGTCACAATCAATGGTCCTCGTTGAATCTTGAAAACAATGAGATGGGTTCATCCAACTCTTATCCACCTTGCAGCTCCTCTGGATCCTACGACCCTCGCAACTTTGTGAGTTCTCCATGGAGAATTCTGAATGTTCAATTTCCTCCTTACAGACTTCTGTGAAATGAACCAACGTTCCTCATCTGAACTTGGCCTCTGCAAAGAAACTTTGCTCCGTCCTCCTTTCAACACTTCGAAAGCACTAAACCTCTTGAGCTTTTACTTTGCAAACTTGAGTCTCAGAAGGAATCTTGCACGCACTCCTTGTGGCGATCTTTCAAATACTTCCAAGTATTTGATTCCTTGACTCTGTGCACCTTATGCAACAACAGTTCTTCAACCTTTCCCTTAGGTAATACTTCTAAGGCTTCAAATAGCCTGCGCACACCTTGCACGGCTTCTGTGCTTCACCTGCACTTCTGCTAGAATGGGAACAATGATATCCCTCTTGAGTTTTCTGAGAGAAAACTTAGAACCCTTGTCAACGCACTCCTTGCGGACCTTTCATTGCACTCCTTGCAGAAACTCTCTCTCTCAGGAATAGAAACAATTAAAACTCATTAAAACACAGAGTAACAACAAATGCATAACAATGAGAATAAAACAATTGTAGGCATACCATACAACATATGTAAACAATGAACATCATAACACCATGAATCTGATTCAAAGCTTCATATATTATTTCAAAGCTCCTGTACATGGGTTCTTTCTCTACAATTCTCTGCTACAGCTCTGTGCAAATGTTCTAATGAATCTCATAATACAAAGACGAGGGTGTCTATATATGTTTCCCTCCTACGGTCCTAAAAATCTCAAATCTATTTATTCAAATCTACCTACTTTCATTAACTACACATAAATGCCTCCACATACTACAAACGAGAGAAACGCTCAAGGTCTGTTCACAATATTCAAGTACGCTTCCCTTTAACTATTACATAAATGTTTGCTCATTAAATTTCAAAAAAACATTTCAAAAACGTGCGTTGGTGGTCTTCCAACTGTCTTCTGCCTTTATGCTCACTTGGTTGGCTGCTTACGATGCTCTTGCATCATACTCCCTCGCTTGAAAATTTTCATGAACTTCTATTCATGAGCTCTTGCACGGTCTATCCATGCTTCTAAATTTCTCCTTCATCTTCCCAACTGGCATATTCAACTGGATGTCCTTTCCACTTGACCAAGTATTCAAAATACTCTTTTCTCCTCGTCTTCCTACTGACTCTCTTGTCAATTATACTTTCCATCTGTGGTTTTTCAGCTATAGGCATTTGTTTGGTCCATTGAAATTTTTTCTATTCATCCTCTGCTCCTACTTCTTCATCTCTGTAAGGGTACAAATATGCAACATTGAATATCAGTGAAATTATGATCCCATCGGGTAATTCAATCTCATATGTGTTTGCCCAAAATCTCTTTATGGCTCTGCATGGTCCAATCTTTTTCATCTTCAGATTTTTATATGTTCCCCTTGGGAACCTCTCCTTCCTCAGATGTGCAAGAATCAGATCACCAACTTCAAATTGAAGTTCTAGCCTGTGTTGATCTTCTCTACACTTATACTCTTGGCTTGAATTCTGCAATCGCTCCTTGATTTGTTTGTGAAGCTCCTTCATTGCTTCTGCAAAGTCCTCTGCACTAGCACTCCTGAATTCATCTTGCTCCGAATCTTTCAATTCAGAAACTCCCCTTGGCTACATCCCATATACAATTTGGAATGCACTCTACCCTGTGCTTCTATTGATCGAATCATTATAAGCAAATTCCACCTGTGGCAGAATGTGATCCCACTGACTGTGGTGTTCAGTCACTAGGATCCTCAGCAAATCTCCTAAGCTTTTGTTCACAACTTCTGTCTGCCCATCCATTTGAGGATGATACGATGAGCTAAAATAAAAACTTGTCCCCAACTTCTTCCATAAATTTCTCCAGAAATGTCCCACAAACTTGGTATCTTGATCAGAAACAATACTCCTTGGCAAGCCGTAAAGTCTAACGACTTCCTTGAAAAACAGGTTCACAATATGAGTTGTGTCGTTGGTTTTATGGAATGGTATGAAATGTGCCATATTGGAAAATCTATCAACTACCACAAAGATTGAATCATAACCTCTTTGCGTTCTTGGCAGTCCCAATACAAAATCCATGCTCACTGCATCCCACGGCCTTTCTGGTACGGGCAATGGCTGGTATAACCCCCTGTGTTCTGCCTTTTCCCTTTTTTGTGTTGACAAATACTGCATCTTTCCACAAATTTCTTAACATCTATTCTCATCCCTGGCCAAAAAAATGAGCCATTCAACTTTGAGAATGTCTTATCATGATCGAAGTGTCCGACCAATCCTCCACTATGTTTTTCCTTCAGTAGATTCTCCCTCATGGAGCATTTTGGAATACATAGATGATTGCCCTTGAATAATAATCCATCCTGGATCATGTATTCAATCCATTGGGTTCTGTCCCTGAGAATTGGATTCTCAGATGCCTCATACGCTTCCTTAAAATCTGGATCATCCCCGCACATCTCTTTAAGGTTATCAAAACCCAAAGTTTTGACTCTGAATTCCTCCATAAGCAAACATTTCCTGCTCAAAGCATCAACAACTTTGTTAGCAATTCTAGAAATATGCTTAATCACAAAAGTAAAATTCTACATGAATTCAACCCATTTAACATGTTTTGGGTTCAACTTCTCCTGTTGAGTCACGAATTGTAAAGCATGATTATCACTGTACAAAACAAACTTTTTAGGAACCAAATAATGTCTCCATTTTTTTAGTGCTTGTATGACTGCATAAAATTCTTTGTCATATGTTGAGTACTTGATCTTTTCTTCATTCAATTTTTCACTGAAGTATGAAATCGTCCTGTCATCTTGGCTTAAGACCGCTCTAATTGCAAACCCACTCACGTCACACTTGACCTGGAATGTCTTGCTAAAATCCAGCAAAACCAGAATTGGTTGCTCCGTGATCTTCTTCTTTAGCAGAATGAAGCTCTTCTATGTTTCTTCCATCCAATGAAAATATTTTTGTCTTTTATTCACCGTATCCATCATTGGTGCACTAATTCCACTAAAGTTTCGGATGAATTTCCTGTAGAAACTAGCCAAACCATGGAAGCTTCGAACTTCAAACACACCTTTCGGTGATGGCCAATTCTTAATCGCATTCACTTTTTCTAGATCCATTTTCAGCTCATTTGCAGAGATAACAAAACCTAAATAAATGATTTATGTCCTCATAAATGACAATTTCTTCATATTTATCAGCAACTTCTTTTGTTGTAATCTCTTCATCACTGCAGCTAAATGTTTTAAGTGTTATGCTTTTGTCTTGTTGAAAATCAATATATCGTCAAGATATACAATGACAAATTTCCCAATGAAATCCTTCAGGACTTCGTTCATCAATCTCATGAAAGTACTGGGGGAATTTGATAAGCCAAATGGAATAACAATCCATTCATACAGCCCCTCATTCGTCTTGAATGTTTTCTTCCATTCATCATCTTCTCTCATTCGAATTTGATGATACCCGCTTTTCAAATCAATTTTTGAAAAGAATCTTGCTCCACTCAAGAAATCTATCAAGTCATCCATCCTTGGAAATGGAAATATGTATCTAATGGTAATTTTATTGATTTCCCTTGAGTCTGTACACATTCTCTAGCCTCCGTCTTTCTTTGGGCTGAGAACTGTCGAAACAAAACATGGACTCAAGCTCTCTCGAATCAATCCTTTGTCCATTAAGTCCTGGACCTGTCTCTTGACTTCCTCATTTTCCTGTAGCGTCAACCTGTATGCGGCTTTGTTTGGTAAACTAGCTCCAGGTATAAGATCAATGTGATGGCTTATACTCTTGATCAGTGGCAACGAACAAGGTAGTTCGTCCACTACTATATCAACAATTCTTCCAACAACTTCTGGATTTCTTCTGGTAAATCATCCACTCTTGTACTAGTCAAAACAATTTTAGGCTTCTTGACCACAATAAACTGTGTCTTCCTTCTTCTTAACCTCCTTAAGAAGTTCCTTCCCACTCATGAGAAGTATAGTGTTGCTCATCTCTGGTTTCACTTATTTATCCTTAATCCAAAACAACATGTGAGTCCTACTATTCTTCTCTAGGGTGTATGTGTTCTTTCTCCCATCATGAATCACATTCCTGTCATATTGCCATGGTCTACCCAACAATAGATGACAAACATCCATGGGAATGAAATCACATAATATTTCATTTTTATATCCTCCTATTTTAAATTCAACTAAACATTGTTTAGTGACATTTACCTAATGTCCTTTTTGTAGCCACAAATCTATGTATGGGCTTGGATGTACGATAGTCTCCAGCTCCAAATTTTCTACCATCTCTGTAGATACGATATTGTTTGTGCTACCGCTGTCCACTATAACTTTTCATACTCTGTCTTTGGTTTTGCAACTAGTCCAAAACAAACTATTTCTTTGGGTTAGGTTCTCTACCTCCTTTTCTAGCGTTAAGAGAACCTTCCTCATCATCAAATATCTTCCACCCTCAGCATATTCTGCCTCAACATTCCATCCTTGTGCTTCGGCAATGTGAGTTTCACCACCATCTTTCTTCTTATCTGGACACTCATAAGATTTATGTCTGATCTTTCCACAGAAAAAGCACTTTACTTCACCACCTTTGCCTCTTCCTCTTCCTCTAGCTCGAGGAAAAGTATTTCTATCAACATACTGCCCTCTCTGTGAACTTCCTCCTCTCTCATGCCGAGTTTGAGGTTTTTTCCCTTCTTCTTTAGATTTCTGAGTTCTGTATTGAGAAATTGTTTTGCCTCTGAATTGACTTCTGCCTCGGCCTCTTTGACCTTGCTTTTGGCTCAGCTTCTCTTCAGCTTTCAAAGCCATCTGATAAGCATCTTCTACAGTCCAAAGGGTCATCATGCTCATATCACCTTGAATGTCATATCACAGACCATTCATGTACCTGGCAAATTTTTTATCATCGCTTTCCCGATGACCTGCTCTGATGTTTATCTTGTAGAACTCTTCAATGTATTCCTTCACTGACATCAGCTTCTGTCTCAAATTCTGCATCCTCCGAAACAGAGTTATTTGACAATCCTTGGATATGAATTTGGCTTTCATCTTTGCAACCATTCTATCCCAGCTCTTGATTTTAAGCTTTCCCTTGCAATGTCTATCAGCCTGCAGTTCATCCCACAATAGTGTTGCATGCCCTTTAAGTCTGGTAATGGCATGTTTGACCTTCTTGTCTTCCTCGACATCCTCATAGTTGAAGTATTTATCTAGAGCTCTAATCCAGTCTAGAATCTCTTCAACATCCAGGTTTCCCTCATACATGGGAATGTCCATCTTTTCTCTGGCACCTATCCTTACAACAACCCTGAATAGGCGTTCATCCACAACATCTTCGACTGCAACTTCTTCTCCTTCGATTCCAGTGTCATTTTCACTTTCAACTTTGCTGATATCCCCAGAATCCACTGTGCGCCTCTGTGCTGTCTCCATGGCATCAAGCTTGGCATGTAACTCGTGCATTTGTCTTTCCATAGCTGAATTAGGCATTGGCATTGGCCTGTCTCTTCTTCTTAGCAACATGGTTGTAAAATGTTCCTCTTTTCTCTGCTACAGAAAGAAAAAAACTTGTTCTGCAGCTCTGATACCACTTTATGCATATCAGAGTACTCTCCTTCCTTCTACTTCCTTTGTCTACAATATACAAACAGATTCAAGCTCTGATACCACTTTGGTGCAGACCCCCGACCCTCGGGCCAAGATCTGCTCAGGATCGTTCTAAATCTGCTCTCTTGAGTCTGAGTGACTCTTCGATTCCTCCTCAAGGAATCCCACACACACAATAGTGTTTTCCACAGGTCCTTATAGGTATGCCCGTGTGATTAAACACAATACATCACCCTGATCTTCTGACCATAATAATATCACGCCCTTCGTCGAATAGGGACTTCAGGGTTCGCAAGTTCGTGATTTCTATTGTCGATTTTTCGGCTCTTCAACCCGCCGAAACCCGAAACGGTCAACAAGGTTGGGCTCCACCTATCTGACGAGGTCATGCCACCTGTCCACTCCACTATCCTCTATCTCTATCATGGACTCTTTCCACCTATCGCACAAGATTTCTGGCTTTTGGGACTTGAATAAGCCTTCGACTATCGTTCATTATTTCGGGCTTCCAGGTACCGAGATTTCGAGACTATTGATTCTAGAACACTACCTCCTTTGTTTTCTAACACCCAAAGTTCCTAAATCCCAAAATTCACACCAAGTCCGGTCGCAACCCATGAATTTGGGATTTTTTCTCCACTATGCCCCGACTCCTTGTCGTCATGACCTCCGAAATACCGAAATCTAGACATCCAAATTTCTGAAAGTTCCACGACTCACCTTCACGTGCGATGATCTATTTCGTGATTTGGGAATGTGTGAGACCAAAGGTTTTGGCCTACACTTCCACTTTCCAAACCCTGAAACGTCGAAATGATCCTGACGCCCCAATTGGTCACGATCAATGGTCCTCGTTGAATCTTGAAAACAATGATATGGGTTCGTCCAACTCTTATCCACCTTGTAGTGCCTCTGGATCCTACATCCCTCACAACTTTGCGAGTTCCCCACGGAGAATTTTGACCGTTCAATTTCCTCCTTGCATACTTCTGTGAAATGAATCAACATTCCTCGTCTAAACTTGGCCTCTGCAAAGCGACTTCGGTCCATCCTCCTTTCAACACTTCAAAAGCACTAAACCTCCTGAGCTTTTACTTTGCCAACTTGAGTCTCAGAAGGACTCCTACACGCACTCCTTACAGCGATCTTTCAAATACTTCCAAGCATTTTATTCCTCGACTGTATGCACCTTATGCAACAACATTCCTTCAACCTTTCCCTTAGGTAATACTTCTAAGGATTTGAATAGCCTGCGCACACCTTGCATGACTTCTGTGGTTCACCTGCACTTCTGCTGGAATGAGAACAATGGTATCCCTCCTGAGTTTTCTGAGATAAAACTCAGAACCCTTGTCAACGCACTCCTTGCAAACATTTCACTGCACTCCTTGCAGGAACTCTCTCTCTCAGGAAGAGAAACAATTGAAACTCATTCTTCTCTCTCTGACTTCATATGTTCAACATGAAATCATACATTTAACACAGAGTAACAACAAATGCATAACAACGAGAATAAAACAATTGTAGGCATACCATTCAACATATGTAAACAGTGAACATCATAACACCGTGAATCTGATTCAAAGCTTCATATATTAATTCAAATCTCCTATACATGGGTTCTTTCTCTCCATCTCTCTGCTACAACTCTATGCAAATGTTCTAATGAATCGCATAATACAAAGACGAGGGTGTCTATATCCGTTTCCCTCCTACACTCCTAAAACTGTCAAATCTATTTATTCAAATCTACCTACTTTCATTAACTACGCATAAATTCCTCCACATACTACAAATGAGAGCAACGCTCAAGTTCTATTCAAAATATGCAAGTACACTTCCCTTTAACTATTACATAAATGTTTGCTCATTAAATTTCAAAAAAACATTTTAAAAACGTGCGCTGGTGGTCTTCCAACTATCTTCCGCCTTCATGCTTGCTTGGTTGGCTTCTTACGATGCTCCTGCATCAAACATGAACATGTCGTATGCATAATTTTCCCCTATACATTTGAAAATTCGACTGCCAAGTCGTACTTCAATCTGTCGATAGGATCTATAACTAGTTGGACAAAGTTCCAGAAATATTTTCTAGACAAATTTTCCGAAGAAATAGTTACGGGAGCTATGATGGCTGAGTTGTTTTCTGCCACCATGATTTCGAAAGAAAGGGTCAAAGAATTCAATCAAATATTCACAACCATCTTGAACAAGTTCCAGCCCGAAGCTAAGACAACTTAGGCATTGCAAATCAAAGTTTATGCTAATGCTCTCCCAACTTCTGTTTCCATGTTCGTAAAAAGGGCTGCTAAACGGACCCTAGTTGAGAATTTTGAAGAAGCCAAAAAGATAGAATTCCAGATGAAAGGGTGTAAAGAAGGCAAGGTTTCATTAGTTAAGAATAAGCTCAACCTCCTCCTAGGAGAGGACTCCTTTTGTCTTGACCACCGGGGAAACAGGCAGAACAAACTCCCGACAAGGGTAATGGAGACATAGAAGATCTACAATGCATGGTTAAGTAATTATCAAACAAGATTATAGACATGAAGAGAAATGCAAGGGAAGGAAACCAAGGCTAGAGGCCCTACAAGAATTTCTTTAAAAGGAACCCACCGTTCAAGGTGATTGAACCTCCCCCAACTAACTTAAATATCGATCTAGGGAATGTAGCATATGATTCTTTCTGTATGTATCACCAAGAAAACCACTCTGAAAGAGACATCCCTGAATGGGTGCACGCCATGAAATTGATGGCCAATCAGTTTCTAGACGAAGTCTCCCTAGCTGAAAAATCGAGCAGTTTAGTTATGAATATTTCCAACCAGGAAGAGGTTGATCCACCACAAGATACAACCATGCTAATATGGGATCCCGACCTAATCATGCCTTTCGACGACTTGTTTGAGTCTAAATAACCACTCGTCGAGGTCTTGGTGGTGCAGACGCGCAATAAAGGTCCACCTATCTCAAAAGACATCACTACTATCTAAACTTCGAGAAATAATACAATTCCCGATCGCCCGAAAACACCTTTTTCTCCCAATAAAAAACCTATAAGCATCCATACCCGAGAATTGCCCAAAATCGATTACAACGTAGTTGAATATTTGAAGAAGTTAAGGGATAACATATCAGTCATGGACATATGTAGGATCCCTTAGCAGAAGGACTTCCTGCTACAAGCTTTGAACTCAGTAGAAGACCCTACGACTAGCAATGGTCACGAAATAAATCTAACTTCCACAGACCCAGTAAATAAACCAACCATGAATACCTATTCGAAAGATAAGAAGGGGAAGCCTTTTGTCCTACCTTTCCTCTTAACGTTCGAAGTTTTCAACAGGAACCTCCATAATTGTTTGGTAGATTCAGGAGAATATTCCAATGTTATGCCCTTGTCAATTTGCAGAAAATTAAATTTCGTTCCTCTACGGAGTGACAAAAACGTGATACAGCTAGATAAGACCTAGGTCAAAGTCATGGGGGAATTCAAGTATGTAATGATCAGAATAGAGACACATCCTAAATTTGTACAAGTGATTGACATCATCGTGGTAGACATCCCAAAGGCCTATGGGTTATTACTAAGTCGATATTGGTCTGAGAATTTAAATGGGTACTTTAGCACAGACTGGGCACACCTTTGGCTACCACTGAAGGGATACAAGAATATGATTAGAATCGATAGGGAGAGATATCTTAAACATACGGTCACTGATATAGAAACCCTGAATGAACCCTCGTCTACAGATTTCCCCATGCTGAGAAATTATTCTTGCGATTCCCACTTTGGAAACTTTTATCCTCTCTTATCCGATGTCCCCCTCACTCAAAACTCTGAAATGGTTTTTCAAGAGAAATCACCGATATTAACAGAAGACACCCTCTTCTGTCA
>JASDQU010109088.1:215585-231744 GCA_032191745.1 Picea mariana
AGAGATATATGAAACATATGGTCACTGATATAGAAACCTTGAATAAACCCTCGTCTACAGATTTCCCCATGCTGGGAAATTATTCCTACAATTCCTACTTTGGAAACTTTTATCCTCTCTTATCCGATGTCCCCCTCACTCAAAACTCTGAAATGGTTTTTCAAGAGAAATCACCGATATTAACAGAAGACACCCTCTTCTGTCAAGACCCTACATTAGAAATTAAAAAACAAAAGATAGGAAAGCTAAAAATAAATAAGGAAGAAGAAGAGGGCAATTCGCGTTCACAAATTTGGACCATATACTTTGATGGATTTAAATCGCAGGAGGGATCGGGGATAGGGTTCATCCTCATTGATCCAAAAGGTAAACGTCATTTCCTATCCTATAGACTAGAATTCGAATTCACCAATAACACCACCGAGTATGAAGCTCTAGTACAAGGGTTAAAGAAAGCCATAGACTTGAATGTCAAAGAATTGAAAGTTTTTGGGGACTCAGATATTATCGTTAGACAAGTAAGGAATATTATACATTGCAATTACCTGAACTTGAAGAATTATTAGCAGGAAGTGCATAGGTCAATGGAGAATTTTGAAGCTTTCAATATCACCGCGATCCCCAGAGCAAAGAATATCCTTACTGATTCCCTAGCCACAACTGCTTCGAGGATGTCACCTCTGGAGGACTATGAATCCTCCCGGTTCACTATGGAAATACTCTACAAACCATTGGTGCCTAACAATATCTCTAATTGGAAGGTATTTGAAGGAGATGAACAGATCATAAACTCCTTGACTAACCAAAACAGTTTTAGAGACCTGGATATTGATGATGAAGTATTCCAAGAACCACTACTAGGAACCGATCCTCAGATAGGTCAACCTATTGACAGATCAAAGTCTCACACGATCCCAAAGGGGATAGCCAACTTGGAAAATATGTTCGATCTAAAAGAAAAATTTAGGGGGCCTAAAAACGCTAATACCGGTAGCTCCTGTCCCCTGCATGAAACTATAAATCTCGAAACATCAGAAAATCCAAAGAATGTGAATCTCAGAAAGACCATATCTAAAGAGGAAAGAAAGGATTATCTCAAACTATTCAGACAATATCAAGATGTCTTCGCATGGTCTTACCGAGACCTAAAAACCTACGACGCCTAGATCATTCAACACACTATACCATTGAAACCTGAGGTGAAACCTTTCCAACAGAAGCTCCGAAAGTATCACCCATCCCTGGAACCTCTCATGTATAAGGAATTAAAGAAAATTTTAGATGCCAAGATCATTTTCTAGGTTAGGAATTCTGCATGGGTAGCAAATCTTGTTCCTACGAGGAAAAAGTAGTGAGAAATTCGCTTATGCGTAGATTTTAGAAATCTCAATAGCGCTTCAGAAAAGGACAATTACCTAGTCCTGCCAATGGAGAAACTCTTGCAGACCATGTCTTGCTCATAGATTTTCTCCCTACTAGATGGTTTCTCAGGTTACAACCAAGTCCTAGTTTGGGAGGAGGATCATTTAAAAAATACCTTCCAAACCAAGTGGGGAACCTTCGCTTATAAACACATGCCTTTTGGTTAATCAGCGCAAGAGAAACCTTCCAAAGGGCCATGGACATAAAATTTCGGGGACTAATCAACAAGTGTGTGTTAGTGTATCTAGACGATGTAACTGTGTATTCAAAGAACAGAGAAGAACACATCCAACACTTAACTCAGATTTTCGAAAGGTGTAGGAAATACGGTGTATCCTTAAATCCAAAGAAAAATATTTTCGATGTCAAGGAAGGTAATCTATTAGGTCATATTATATCCCAAGCCGGTATTCACATAGTCCCAGAAAGGATTAAAACCATAGCTCAACTCCCGCTGCCTCATAACAAGAAAGCTATGCAGTCCTTTTTTAAGAAAATCAATTTTGTGAGGAAATTCACTCCCGATTTCACGGAAATCATCAAACCCTTACAAAAGATGATTCACAAAGATGTCAAATTTAAGTGGGATGATGAGCGAAATGAAGATTTCAACAATATTAAAACTGCTATATCTCGGGCCCCTGTGCTACGAAGTCCCAATTTCAATAGGGATTTCTTCCTCTATACTTTCACCTTCGACCAGTCGTTAGCTATAGTATTGACTCAAAAGGATGATGACAACAACGAATCTCCGATGTCGTTCATGAGCACTAATCTCCAGGGATCTGAACTTAACTATCCTGCTATTGATAAATAGGCCTATGTGGTATACAAGGCAGTAAAACACTTCAAGTCTTACATCCTCAAGAACCACACCAAAGTGATTGTGCCTCACCCTGCAGTCCGATCCTTGTTTACTTAGCAAGTGATGGGGGAAAGAAGAGGGAACTGGATGGTAGTGGTCCAATAATTTGATCTAGATATAAAACCTACCAAACCTGTCAAAGGGAAAGGGTTGTGTAAGCTCGCAGCTGAAGCCTAGGACCAAGTAAATGAATATTCTGGATGGGAGAATGAAATGGAATTATGGTGTGGTGAAGCTTCATACATTTCCCCAGGGACCAAGTCTTGGTATAAGGATATGACTTACCTCCTAGACCATGGGGCCTTCCCATAAAATCTCAACCCTAGGGAAAGGAGAACTCTTAGGTTAAAATCTGTACAATATCGCCTCATAAATTCGGTACTCTTCTGGATTAATTATGATGGTGTAATTTTAAGATGTCTCGAACGTGAAGATGCAGACAAATTTCTCAAGGAGCTCCATGATGGCCATGTCGATGGAAATTTCGCAGGAAACACCACCGCTCATAAGAAACTAAGATCTGGTTATTATTGTCCCACCTTGTTCAAATATGCCCATACCTATGCCAGAAACTGTAAAACCTGTCAAGTAAGTGCAGGGAGGGAGAAGAGAGCGGAAATCTCACTCCAACCAGTGATTGTCTCTAGGAATTTTGAGCAATGGGGGGTTAGATATCATAGGAGAAATCACAACAATATCTTCAAAACAACACAAGTACATTCTGACTACCACTGATTACTTCAAAAAATGGGTAGAGTCTATCCCTTTGACTCGTGTAAATGAAAAAGTGGTGATCCAATTCATAGAGCAAAAACTAATCATGAGGTTTGGTGTCCATTCTGTCTTGGTTTTTGATAATGCAACTTATTTTTCTTCCATCTGAATGATGAAGTTTTCTTTGGAAAAAGGAATCATAATTAGGTACTCTGCAAATTATTATCCACAGGGAAACGGGGTGGCAGAATCGACCAATAAGAACCTAGTAAGAATACTAAATAAGACGGTTGCAAATAACCAAAGGAACTGGCATAATCTACTCCATAACTCTTTATGGGATGATAGGGTCACACCCAAAGAAGACATAGGAAATTCCCCATACTTCCTAGTTTACAAACAGGAATCCATTCTCCCAAATGGGATTTATCTTCCATCACTTCAACTAGCACAAGATTCCAATGGGGATCCCTCATCGGTCATACAACAACGAATCGATACTCTCTTCATGCTAGAAGAAGAGAGAGAAAAGACTAATTCAAAATCCATAGCTCACTAACACATAGTGAAAGGGTGGTTTGACAAGCATAAGGCCAAAGAGAAGGATTTTGAAATATGAGACTTAGTACTGAAATGGGACAGAGAAAATGAGCCGAAAGGGAAACATTCTAAGTTTCAGAATCTATGGCTTGGACCTTTACAGGTGGCTGAGAAGATTGGGGCGGGAACTTAACAGTTAAAAAATTCGAGGGGGGAACCTGATGCCCTTCTAGTAAATGGCCAATCCCTCAAACACTATTTCCAATAAAAAAAAAGGAAAGGCATCTTGTTTTAGTGTTTTCAATATTTCAAAATACTTTTCTTTTCGGTTTTCTTTTTCTTTATGGATTTATGCATTTTTGAAAGTTGTGTTTAGCAGGACAATGGTTGACCTTAAGTCATGCGACATAGAGAACTCTGTTTCAAACTCATCGCTCACATACAACACAAGAAGCATTAAGGAACTTGTGGTTGCTTTGAAGAGCCCTCCATCTAACCCATGCAGACGAACACCTTCGAAGAAATGATAGAAGTGTCTGCCTCATGGTTTGGTAATACCTTAAGGGTAAGAAGGAAATCCATAAAGTACTACATGAACCCAAACAAAAAGCTATAAAAGGGTCCACCTAACCATCTCACTTTGTGAAATAAATAGACGTCATCCTCTCTCACTCGCTCAGGGTATCATGCCGAAATAAAATGGACATTATCAAAAGAGTGATCAGTAGGGGAGGGTATGCAGATATCTCTGTCGAGGCTATAGATGCTCGCTGGCAACAGAGCAAGGTCTGTGATGTCGGGGTGACTCCGCCGGGGCTATGGACGCTCGCTTGCAGCAAAGAAACTCCAAAGAGAATGAGTAAAGGTAACTAAGGGATTCATGCTAGTGAATGGTTTGCTAGAATTTTGTAAAAAGGGCATGTAATTCAGGGTTATAGGAAACAAAGGAGGAATAAAGTTCGAAACCCCATGGGTAGACCCAGAAGAATCAACCAATAGACATCAAATTGAAAAAGTAAAAGAGGCTCTGATTTAAAACTAGGAAAGTTTCTCCACCAGATTTCATACTAGCCGAGCATGAAGGAAGAACAAAGATTCTGCGTTCACCCAGTGAATCGCAATTTGTTGAGAACTCAACACACCCTAAAAAGTCTACGTAAAATCTCACTTTTTGGGTACCACTTGATCTTTTGGCATTGTTTGATATGAAAAAGGTGTTCTTTACTTATCTCTTTTGTTTCTTGTTAGGTCTTTAAAAGATTGCTTGGACATGTGAAAATCATTAACTTAAAAGACGAGTATCTAAATCAGAGAAATGACATTCAAATTTTTCCTTGAAGCGCTTAAGGATTTCAACATCGGGAAGGATTAAGAGTGAAAGAAAATGCTAGAGAGAATCAAAGTTTCCGAGCTCTAATCTTTGTCGGCGTCAGCAGACGCAAAATTTCTTTTGCGACAAGAACCACCAAGAATATCACCAATGATCGATCAATTCGAGATCAATGAAAGGTTAAAAGAATAAGCATTGAACAAAAAATGAAATAATAATCGCCGATCGCCGACTTTCGAAACATTTACGGATTTGGGAGTTTCAAAGGACGATAACCCATGAAAAAACTACGCATTTATTTTATTTTCTGAATGCCGACCCCCGATGCTCACCTAGCATCAACAGTGATGAGATCTAACTCAATATAGTGCATTTAATGTAAATGAAGTCCCAAGTGCAGTCATTATACATGAGTTGAGCTCTAGGTTTTATTTAATGAGTCCCGAGTCAGTAACGCCACGTCAACATTAATGGGCGTCGTAAGTTGCTAAAGGAAAATATTAACAAACTTACAAAACAATTCAGAACAACGATAATTGTAAAAATAAATTTAATTACGAGGATATTATATAAGAACATGGTAGATTTACACACAAAAGGGAAACACGATACTTTTGACTACTAGGACTAGAATCCTTTCAGGCAAAACATTTTCGAAATTTCATATATTAAAATTCCCGTCAAGCTTAGGTTACATACAATGAACACCACCAACACCTTGGCCAACTGAACTAGTTACATCGAGAACGTGAAAATCCTCACAACTAACAAATAAAACTATCAAAACATGCGTCACGTCTGATATTACAAAACAAGAATCCACCCATCAGGTATCTCTTGCACACAGATTCTCTCGAACTGCTCCTTGCACCTTGCAGTGCTCTCATGTTCTCCTCCTCCATCATCCTTTGTGCTTTGTGCAACTGCACAATCGTATCTTGTGCTTCCTGAATCTGTCTCTTGAGCCAATTTGTGCTTCCTCTGCAACCCTGCGATGCTAATACCTCTTGGTTCTTCGTTGCCATTTGTCTCCTCAATTCTCTATTTTCTTGATAAAGTTCGACTATGGCAAGTTGTACCCACTCCAGCTGATGGTTGGGGTTTCCAATGTTAGAACCCGATGTCTCTGTCTTTCTCATTCAGCTCCCTCTTCCTCGAATGGTATCCCTGACAAGCTCCAACCAGGTAACGTGCATTATAAACTCCTCAGCAACCGGGTGTGCACTCAACAACGTTGGAAGGTGGCCTCCTCCTCCTACTTCCTTATTTTTTCTGGGCCTTCCCCTCCTCCGCGGTGTCTTCTTCTGAGAGGGCATGGCCTTCAACATGTGTCCTTCAGACATAATTTTCTCTACTTCCACTTTCATTTGAGGCACTGACATATTTCTCGAGCGAAGGTAGGAACCTATTTTTGAAGCCTCAGGGACACTCTATGCTAGTAAGAAAGAATCCCAGGCACGTTGGGGCTCAGACCTAGCGCTCCGACTTCCTCACAAACTCCGTCCTGTGTTTTGAGGAGATCCCATGGTGCAACAATGTATTTTCTTAGACGTCTGTGACTGGGTAAAAGACTACAACACATCATTGATAGAATTGAACTCGCAAGACCAATCACTATTGGTATACATATGTGGCTTATGCGTAGAACCCACACAAACATCTAGAATTTATAGCAGAGTGGAGCAACAACATGGAATGTGCCAAGGATTATCCATGCCTTGCGATGGGATGTATTTAAGGATTAACACGTCACATCCGCATGATGGATATGATCCAAGACGTATGAAACACAACCGATATGTGGCATGATCATTCCATTTTATTTAATTCCCTCGTCTTCCATTATTATTGAATGATGGTTGAAACACTTAGTGATACGACTTCTGGAATAACAACTTGCCTCGACCTAAGGCATTTAACAACTTCCTTTATTATGAAATCTGACCTCTTGGGAACTTACGCTCACTTTCAACACACGTTCGATTCTGACATGTTTTCCTGACCCCAAGGGGAAAGCGTCTACTAGAATGGCTTTGACGCTCGTATCTATCGTAACTGATATACCATGCTATGGCACACAGGTGTAACTCATCAAAACTGAAGAGGAGCGATGACGTAGACATAGAAATTATAGGTCACTCAAAAGGTCACTGTGATCTCGTAAGGATTAAACAATCAGGTCTAAAGAGCTCTATAGGTACGTATCAGTCTATTATTTCCACTTATGTCTTACTATGCTTTGCTAAATAAATAATTTTTAAACTATTTCAAATCCCGATTGCATGTAATATCCCTTCGACCACTGAACAAATTTTTCTCTGTAACCTCACCAAGGAACCCGAAAGAAACATTGGATCAAAATTAAAAAAGCAGTGAAGGATACTGGACTCCCTGAGTTTGGCACCCCCGACGACTTCGTCGACCTATGCGAAATAGTTGGATCACATTCTAAACAAGATGCATTATGGGCCAAAGAGCTGGCAATGATGATCGACGCAACACCAGGACAAGTGCAACAGTTCATGGAACATCTGATCAGAGCTCATATTGTTCTACAACAGTTAAACACAAGTATAGTGGAGTACATAGCGCACACAGTAGAGATCTGAGGATTTTATGCGGCTCTGATAGAACAACATAGGTTTCCATGGGCCCAAACCTACAACGAACTATTTATCAGTTGGTGTGAGTATGAGAAAATTCATATTTTCAAAGAACTATCTTGAGTTGACTATGAAAGAAACTGTTAGAAGATGACGCCACGTGGCATATTTTTCTTAGCTTAAACTACACTTAGCCATTGTTTTCAGTTGGAATTTAGACTATAAATAAAGACATCAACCAATTAGTTAAGGGTCAATGGTTGTGAAGATAACTCTTTCTTTCTGGTTGTTAAGAATTATTTTGGAAGCTGCTTTGAATTAAGAAGTCCTTCTGGACCTGAGACAAGTTATTTTCATCAACTGCATGTATGATTGGATGCGGAGAAGAATTATTTCCTATCCTATTTCATGAATGATGTTGTAATGAGTAAGAGCAATTAATTATGTTGTCAAGTTATCTGGTGCAATGTTTTGTTGTTCTTTGCTTTCATGATAAAGATGAATCGTTGTGTTATTATGTGATGAATGGTTATGGTAGATGAATTATTTTTCTTGACATTATCTCATTGCATAAGTGTTTTCTTTCTGGTAATTAGTATATCAAACAATAATTTGATGCTTACATGGTTAATGTATTAGTACTAGGCCTGTGGTATAAATTTGTCGTCTGCATGCTTGAGCAACACATTATCCCAAGCTCAACCTCTTCCCCAGTAGTTTAAAAAATTAATTCCATTTTTTTTCCAAGTTGGTTTATACCATCTTACATCTCATATTGGTCCCACCCAAGAGAAAATAAACAAAAGAGAATAGTCGAAACTGAAGGAAGAGCCTTCACAAGAAAATGTAGAGACCATCGATAATTTGGCCGGATTGCAAGATCTGGAGAACCATTTCACTATTAAATGCTACAGAGTCTAATTGGGCGTCAGTGGCAGGTTTGGTTCCTACTGTTGAATCATGGGATTTAAGGCCTATCAACACCTCCTTAGCCCAAGATGTTTCTCTCCAACAATATCAGATCAACAAGATTGTGGAAGAGTACCAAGATGTTCTTGTTGCACCTACAGGGGTTCCTCCACACTACCTGGTCAAGCAAGGTTATAACATAACCCTTCATACTCTTCATGTTGCATATTCATCGATAGATTGCTCACACACTCAGGTATATCATGCAACTATATTGGTTGAACATATTCAACCCCTCCAACAACAGGTTCATGACAGCCTTCAACAAACTAAGCATGATAGCTTCTTCAACAAGGAAAGCAACACACCAAGCATAGGATTTAGTATAAGTTTCCCCATATCCTAAGGGACATTGACGCAATGGGGACCATTTCTTCCTAAGGGGGGAGGAATGATCCAAATGGATCTTGGTGGCCATCCACCTTTTCCACTAAATCACCATTTTGAGCCTGTGGTTTTGATAAACCATGACATTCACCCTTTTGGTGAGGAATAGAATGTAATGACATATTCATTTGTTAATTACAGAAATCAGCTAATGGTATTATGTACATTCCTAAAACATAGTGTTAATGCACTAGATCCCATTAGAACTCTGCAATTAAGCCCGCTTGGGCTAGAGTAGTACTGGGATGGGTGACCACCCGGGAGGTCCTAGTATTTTACATGCTTATGGAATGTTATAAGATTAGTCCAATTTATCCCACATGCATCATGGGAATTCTTCTCCTTTCACTCTCTCATATATAATTCAGGTTAAGGAGGCCCTTTAGGCATGCAATGGAGTGTGATGCAAAGCTTCTTGTGAATGAAGAGTAGCCAACATATCTTTCTTTTTAGAGATAATCTACCTCAATTTTCTAGTTTGTATTCTACAGTGGTTTTCTATCTTATTCAATAATAGAAGTTGGGTTTCACTGTATTTTTGTGCTCTCTTCTATATTTTTGTGTGTTTCATTATTATATCTTGGTTATATTTCTTCCTTCATGTTGTTCTCAAAATAATCTGGATCACTCAATTTGGGATAAGGCCCTATTTTTTGGTCAAGTAAGAAGCAATCAACCATTGATTTATCTTCCATATAGGCCGAGTAAACAAGAGTATTCAATTGTGTCATTCATTCACTTTGGATTTAGAATTTCCTTACCGAGATTGGTATCCAGTTTCATTGTCTGATTGCCATATGGTGTGACAATCAGAGTACACTAAGATTTTGCAGAGATCTAGTACAATGGTAGAAAACCAAAAACATTGAGGTCCACATGCATTTCATCAGATATCTAGTACATGGCATGATCATTGATCTGCAGTTTTGTCCTTCCTTTGAAACGAATGCCAACATATTCACCCAGACCTTCATTGGGATGAAGTTTCAAACTTTGCGGGATCATCTTGGAGTGAAGAACATAATTGCCTTTTCTTCTTTTGATCCAATATCTTTTGAGGGAAAGTTTTTTTCCCACGTGGTTTTCCCTCTCTCCTCATTTTTCATTCAATTTTCATTAGTTGTATTGTACATGAGTACTTAATATGGCCTAGTTGTCGGGACTCGTTTTTTATTACTCCATAGTGATTTTCATGGGGGGTGTTGGAAATATTTCTATTTTCGACTCACTAGTTCAATGGTAGTTTACTGGAGCTAGTTCCCATTTATACTTTTTATTTTAGACGATCATTATTATGCATGCATTCCTAAGAAAATATCATTGTTTGATCACTTTTCTTAATTATGGAATGGTATTTCCTATATGAGTGTATATCACTCATTCATTGTATTCAATATTGATTAGCACATTGGAGTAGCATGAATTTAGATTTTCTCATTCTTCTATATTGAATCTCTCGCCATTTTCTTAATAAGCTTTGTTTGTACTTTCTTTATCTAGTTCTCATGTGCAAGTTTCCATGAAAAATTGACATCTCAAATGCTCCAAGGGTTGAAATCAATGACGACCAACTGTCCAAACCAATTTTCTGACAATATCCCCCTTTGGAATTGATTGAAACACTAACATTGATAGAAACACTGATACTCCAACACTCATGCTCCCCCTATGACCATCTCTCCTCATCAATGTTTCTATCGATGTTTCTCTCTCCCTTTTTCATCAATGGAAAAGGGTATCTATCCTTGGAGATACTACCCTTATAATCATGCATCTATTCTTTCTCTTCACATTTTTTGTCCTCATGTTTCTTTCCAATATCCTCTTCTCTTTTTTATATCAATAACAATGAGTGACTCCCCCTAAAAGTATACCTTTTCTGAACAATCCTTCTTTGAATTCATGCACTTGACTCTTTCTCTTTTGATATTTCTCTTTATCTCCCTTTGACATCATGGGAAAAAGGATAACTCCCCCTTTCGGTATGTCTCCCATGTCTGTATTCTTTTAATATTTCTTTCCTGATCTCTATCTCTGACGATTTCTATCCCCTTGAATTCTCTACAAGATGTAGAACAATATGGGACTTCCTGCATAATCTTCCTTTCCTCTCTTCCGGTGATTCTTGTCCATTGGTGCTTCCTCTTGTAATTCTCTGTCGTATATAAAAAGAATTCAAAATTTCTTGACTTCAAATATTCATGGCCTGTCATGTTCACTATCTGAACATCAATGACCATACTATTTGAGAATGTCCCTCTGATGATATAGATTTTTTTGAAGGTTTATATTTCCATATTATGATATGCATTTCATTACTTTTCTTATTGTGACCAAATGATTTCAATCATTCACTGATTTTATTGACTCCAATTGTAAATAGCCTCTTTCATATATCTATCTAGTCATACCAATGATATCATAAATCCATCTCTGTCCATATGTCATAATCTATCCGTAACTTTGATACTCGGTTATTCACAATGATGCCTCACCTTCCAATGTACTATTATGAAGGATTATTTGTTGTAACTGATCATCATATATTCTTGTTTCTCAAACAGAATCGAATATGTCCACTAATATGCAATTTATCCTTGAACTTGTAATAAATATATCCCTATTTGGAGTATTCCATATAATCATGAATCTCTTCCTGAAAAGTGTATCAATGATATTCCTTTGATATCTGCATGGAAACACTACTTCTCAATCGATCAATCTGTCATTCTATACTTTTTCTATCTAACTATTGTTAATCTATCTCTGCAAACACTTCAAATTGCTTGAAGGATGGTTCTATGATATATAGTTGCTATTTGGAGTATTCCATATAATCATGAATCTCTTCCTGAAAAGTGTATCAATGATATTCCTTTGATATCTGCATGGAAACACTACTTCTCAATCGATCAATCTGTCATTCTATACTTTTTCTATCTAATTGTTGTTAATCTATCTCCGCAAACACTTCAAATTGCTTGAAGGATGGTTCTATGATATATAGTTGCTACTGCATAGACTCYCCCTCTTAAATATTATTATTGTTGGGKTTCTCCAATCTAGATGGCTTAGAACAATGGAGGAATCCACCCTAATGCAGAGTAATATTCATTTTCATTTGTAGACTCATCATCTTTCTGAATTCTGACTTCTTCCTTTTTTCTTGTGGATTCATTATGATATTGAACTACAATTCTTGAGAGTACAATCTCATGGGAATGTTATCTATTCACTCACTCTTCTTCTCTTTCTCACACTAATACAAATCCTACGATGTATGGGACATGTTATTTATTCACCCGCTCTTCTTGTCTTTCATTTCTTCTCCAAATATTCATGTATCTGACATCAATGTTTCTTTCATGGAGGAATCTATCATGCTTCTATATTTCCAATATATGTGACCATAATTGTGGCATTTGTAATATTCAATGTTATGTGGAGCCACATAAGTATTTCTTTCTTGAACATTTCTTCCATAATCCATGCAATATACAACTTTATGTCCAAAATTAGTATAAGTAAAACAATGACCATAAAATAAACTTGCATACCTGGGAGTGAATGATATTTTTTGTGGTGCAATCCTTATGAATTCATGTCTCGGTTGATCACGATATTCTCTTCTGTTGATTCCTTCACCATGATTGAAGATTATTTGTTTCTTGAATGTGGAATTTCTTATTGAATATGTATATCTATTATGCTCATTATTCTTTGATTCTTATTGACCATGATTCCTTCCTTTGAGTATTTTTGTATAACTCTTATCCTTTTCTTCATTCTTCCTTTCTGGCAACCTGGAGTGCTTATCTTCAAATTTATTTACTGATGATGTGGATGTTTCTCTCTCCTCAACATTCTTGTTGAGCTTGGAAATTTTAACTCTCATTATAACAACTTCTTCTTTGATCTTCTAAACCTCTTCTTATTTATTCATCATCTGAATCTTCATGACTTATTCCGTTCTCTTTGCTTCTTCAAGTTGTATCTTCAAGGAGATGATTTTTTATTCAAGCCTTCTTTCTTGTTGATTGGATTATGCTTCAATATGGTTTAAATCCTCAAATATTTCTTTGAGATGATCGGTCAAAATCTTCTCTCTCTTCTCTACTTCTTTTCTTTGTGCTACTATTTCAGATTCCAAACACAAATTCTCTTCCATTTGATTTTTGTATGTTTCTTCAATCCTTTTGGCTTATTCTACTTGGAATTTTAGGCTTGTAATCATTTGTTGGACTTCTTTATGGATTTGAAAACCTTCCTTTATCTTGATCAATTCTTCTTTGAGGGACTTGTTTTCATCTCTTTCTTTCTTTAGTTAATCTAAAGCACTGATCAGTTCTACTTCAAGATCCAGTATTCCTTCATAATCTTCTTCTTTTGAATATATCTAACATGATGATCATATTTCTTCTTGTTTGACTTTAGCATATTTTTTATTATGATTTGTATGAGCTAGATCTATGATAAGATGAGATCCCTTAGAATATATATTATATAGTTTATCCAAAATCTCTTTGGTTGATGAACATTTTCCCACCTT
This sequence comes from Picea mariana, assembly GCA_032191745.1. NCBI lineage: Eukaryota > Viridiplantae > Streptophyta > Pinopsida > Pinales > Pinaceae > Picea > Picea mariana. The sequence goes on from JASDQU010109088.1 coordinate 228,965, forward strand.
GTCTTTTATTGAATCACACATTTCTTCCAAAATGAAATTCATTGCTATTTTGTTGTTTATTTTCAATTCCTTCTTAGCTACACTCTTTGTTTTCTTTGTAGTGGTGTATCCTACAACAACTGATTTCCAAACATCATACCCCTATGCCTCTAAAAATGTTTTCATTTTTATGCTCCACATTTCATATCAATGACCATTCTGACCATCAATATGTGGTAGTCCAATATCAACGTACTCCATGATCTACCTTCCAGTGGTTAAATTGTTTCCTTGAAGGAACCTTCTCTGATACCAATTTTTGGAATATTGAGATGTGGGATGGGGTGAATCATTATGAGCAAATTTACCACTTTTAACCACAATATATAAACTTCAACTTCATCAACAATATATCATCAATGAATCATCTATGATTGCAGTCAATATATCATGAGCATATAAACATAAGAAATGTCACATCAAAAACATCACATCAAATACACATTACACCATAATTTACGTGGAAACCCAAATGGGAGAAAACCACATAATGATTTCTTATATATTTTCAAGAATACATTCATTGGAAGCACCAACTTCCCAATTCTCCAGCTACAACTAGAAGGAGGCTACAACCCCCTATTTACAGGCTCCAACCTGAAGGAAGCTACAACTCTTTGAATTCTATGGCTCCAACCAGAAGGAGGATACAACCCCCTGATTATCAAGCTCCAACCTAAAGGAAGCTCCAACTACTTATATTCTCTGGAACCAACTGGAAGGAGGCTACAAACTCCTTTACTTTCGCTATCCTGCTACACTGAAATATAATTGTAGACCAAACTGTCACTACCTCAATCACTTCCACTGATAACCTACCATTGTCAACCTATCACTGTCAACTTGTCACTATATCCAACCTATCAGATCAACCTGTCACATCAACCTATATCTTTCAGCCTATGACATCAACCTGTCATTGTCACCAATACTCAATATCAATGAAACCATATCCATGATCACCAAGAAAACCTCTCAACCAGATGCTCAATCATCAACATCATATGCCTCTACCAAACATGTACCAACATCACCAACGTATGCATATACCAAGCATATACCAATATCGCCAACATACCATCACAATATATGTGTCTCAATCATGTACCAAAAAATCAATGATATGCAACAAACCATATACCTCAAGCATATGCCAAACCATGTACCATGTATCGACCATGTACATCAAAACCTGTACCATAACATGTACCAAGCATGTACAATACCATGTATCAACCATGTACATCAACACTTGTACCATACCATGTATCAAGAATGTACCATACCAAGTACGTCAACCATATATCATATCATGTACATCATAAGATATCATCAATGAAGTGCCTCAAGCATAACCAATATAGTAACAATACCAAGATACCAATATAGCCAATATGTGGTACTAATCAATGTACCATACCATCACTAAGGGGTACAAACATGTACCTACATCACCAAGACATGCACCTCATACATGTACCAATAATATTCCTTACAACATGCACCAAATATGTGCCTCATACATATGTCAATGCCTCAACAAGATACCAAAGGCATGATCATAACATCGTCAACATGTATCATACCATCATAAGATTAATATACCAAAATACCAATAATATGCATCCAATCATGTACCATGTACCAATATCAACCATGTACTGAAACTGTAACAAATCATGTACTAAACATGTACCAAATCATTTACCAACCATGTACCAATATCACCAACAAGTTCCTCTAACAATGCGACATATCATCATCAAGATATGTGCCTCAACCATGTGCCAAACCATGCATAAATATATCCAAGATATGCACCAACAATGTACTTCAAAAAATATACCTCAACCATCATGTACTATACGTCCAAGATGGGCCTCAAGGAAAATACAAAAACTCATAAGGACAGGCCTCAAGCATGTTCCACAATACCACGAAGATAATCTCATAACACATAGAATACTATACCTTTACATTTGTAACTGACCTGATGCCTCTCATCCTGATTTAAAGACTTGTATCTTTATCTCAGTCCTTAGTAACCTAACACTATAATCTTTCTTGTAATCAAGGGACTAAGTCTGTTTTCTAGTGGGGCCTCGTGTGACGAGCCCTAGACAACTCGCAGGGATGCCTCGTGGGACACTAGCTATCTAAGCCACAGGTATCAACTAGATTAGGGTTTCCTCAGAAATTCCCGCTCTCCTTTCCAATACAAAAACTCCTTCCCTTCTCACTCTTTCACTGCCTCATATTTCACTATCACAAACTTGCCAAAATATCACTTTCTCACTTAGATATATTCAATAGAATGTGTGTACTTATGAGAGACTCATTGAGGTGTATTTATACTTTTTCCAAGTAACTTGTCTCCTTAATATTAGAACTTCTTGAAATTTCTTGTTACAACCACTTTACCCTTTTATTTACACTATCCTTCATGTCCTTATTCCTTGATCAACTTTGGGTTCCATAACCACACCTTTGAGCATTCATGTAGACTTCATCAAGACTTCATCAAATGCACCCATCACATATGTTGAAATAAACGAGTCTTGTTTAGATCAATGAGAACTAACTTACCATCAATATTGATCATAACTCTAGGGTATATTGAATGCTCCAAGGCTTGACATCAATAAAAACCAATTGTCCAAGCAAATTGTCCAATAATCAATTCTTTAAAAAACTTCCTTTCTTAAAATCCTTGTCTTTCTGTAATTATATTTCCATCTTGT
>JASDQU010109088.1:231794-243476 GCA_032191745.1 Picea mariana
TTCTTGAAATTTCTTGTTACAACCACTTTACCCTTTTATTTACACTATCCTTCATGTCCTTATTCCTTGATCAACTTTGGGTTCCATAACCACACCTTTGAGCATTCATGTAGACTTCATCAAGACTTCATCAAATGCACCCATCACATATGTTGAAATAAACGAGTCTTGTTTACATCAATGAGAACTAACTTACCATCAATATTGATCATAACTCTAGGGTATATTGAATGCTCCAAGGCTTGACATCAATAAAAACCAATTGTCCAAGCAAATTGTCCAATAATCAATTCTTTAAAAAACTTCCTTTCTTAAAATCCTTGTCTTTCTGTAATTATATTTCCATCTTGTCATTCTAATAATAGGTCAACTATCCTTCTAGGTGTAATTGGATACTATATTTAAGGTATATACACATTACCTCTAATTTGAATTCATTTGATGTGTACCTTCAATAAATTATACCGTTATTTTCTAAAATTGATGAATTATGTTTTCCCTACATCTTGCTTGAATAACAAGTGCATTTTTTACATCCTTAGGTTACTAGGATAGTTTAACTTATTATGTGATTGTATAATAAAATATATTTGATGATATCTTTTAATGTCCATACATGGGCTTATAGTTATATACTATCAAGCATGTTATTGCACAGTTTGTAGTTTGGGAAAAGACCAACCCAAGAAACAAATGTGAGACACAACTGGTGACACCTATCACTGTCACCTCAATAGATATCCCCCTCATTTTAGTGAAGGACAATTCCAATAGAAGGGAGGATTCCCGAGTGACTGTAACATACCCAACCACCCATAGGTCAGGCACGCCACTTCAAGCCCACTTCTGGACTTCTTTCGATTTCTGATCTACCTTTTGATTAATAAAGATGCATGACGAATTCGCATGTATAGATCAAGATACAGGCTACAACATAGATAAATGAGACATATTCCATGCACATCAATGAACAACGTGCATGGATACTATGGATACAAAATTCATAGATAAATAAATACACAATTAAATAGAACCATAACAGAGAGAATTTATACTTAATGAAACGAATCACCAACTGGCTATAGACCAAGGACGTTCCACCCAACCGTAGACACTGTTTTTCTAAGTCTAAACAACAATGTCACCCCTGAGCCATGGATATGAATCCACAACGAAGGTTCCATAGTGTCACTCAGATTCCCAAACCAATAAGCACTCAAGCTCTCACATGCTTCTCATCACCCACAAAAATTCAAGTACACCAACCCTCTTCTACCCATCTTGGACAACACAAGAGAATGGATCCCCTTCTCTGCCACACAATCCCTCATATTATCCATATCCTTCCAGGGCTCCAGTGCATATGGTCAATAATATCCATGTTGGGACTCTCAAGATTCATAACTGTGAGAAAAAATGAACACAATCCAAAGAATCTCTGACATGCGAGCCTTAATTCATCGCTAGAATACACCAGCAATATTTACAACCAAAAAAACCATGGCTCCTCTTCAACAATTCATTTTCCCTTCCCAAGCCAAATGCGAATGAGGAAATACGAGTGGATGAAAGAGTGAATGGAGAGAGAAAATAATGAAAGGTGTGAACAACGAGCAATGCGTGAATGAGTGAATGAGTGAATAAGAAGCAACCCCCACCAAAGACCAAAGATTGGTTTATGTAAATATTGGAATTAGGGAACCACTTGGCCTTCCCCCCAACAAACTCATGTAACTGTTATTATTCATTAAAAATAATGGGTAAATAAAATATAAAATAAATACTTATCTCTTCAAGCCCCCTCTCTTGTGAAATCATAGCCCCCTATAACTCTTGTCCTTGTCCATCTAGCAACTAACGATGTATTTATTATTAATAACGATCAAAACATTACATTTCCTAGGAAAATTATCCTCCTTCAATTGTTTGGGCACTATGGTATTTCATGGATTAAAAAAATACATTATTTAATACATGGCTCAAAACTGAGGGTGTTACATCCCCTCCCCCTTATTTTGGCACTGTCCTCGGTGCATATACAAAACAGAAAAAAAAAATTCAAAATTTATTCAAAATGTTGTAGGTACTATGAACGCATGGAATATTCATGCTCCCGAGTAGCATCTTCAGGACCGTAGAAGCTCCATTGGACTTTTACTAGCTCTATAACTAGATTCCAGAGAATTTTGACTTTTCTATCCAATATTCGCATTGGTTGGACCTGGAAATTTTCCTCTGTCTCTAGTTGAATCAGATGCCAATCAATAACATGGTTAGGATTATGTACACAGTTTTTTAGTAAAGAGACATGAAACACATTATGCACATTCATGGAAGCAGGAAATGAAAGCATATATGTAGCTAGCCCTATTCTTTCCAATATCTCAAATGGACCACAGAATCTGGCTGCTAGCTTTGTACAACTACCCAACTTCAAAGAACTCATCTTGGGATTCACTTTTAAAATCACATGCTCCCCCAGTTTAAATTAGTTAGCTTTGCAGTTTTTATTTGCATAAATTTTCTATCTATCTTGAGCTTCCTTTAAATTCTACTTAATTATAACCATTTGGTCTTTCATATCCTTGAGCAATTTTGTCCCAAGTACCACTCTATCTGTTCGGTTGTCCCAACTGTTAGAGAAATATTTTCCTCACCCTATGAAATCTTGCAGAGAGGGCCTTACTCCATTTCCCTATGCAGACTTACTTTCCTTGATTGATGAATCCAAAGACAAAAATAAATATTTTTCCACTTGTATGCACCTTACAAGCTATACAACATGCGTATACGTTGGCTGCTCCATTACAACATGCAAACATCGGGATTTGTGCCAGAAAATCAAAATTTAATGTCGGGTTTCCATGTCACGAGAGGAGATCTCTGATCCTTGGCCTTCCATATAATGGAAATGTTTCAAATCGACCCTTCAGTTGCATTTTGAAGGCTATAAAGAAGCCAATTCCAAGCCATGGAAAAGGAGAGAGAATTCAACTTTGAGAGCAAAGTTACTATGGATAAATTATTACTTCATTATTGAGTCTGCATCCCTTTGTCCTTTAAGTCTGAACACAATGTTCATCCCCCAATCTCTTCCCTTATTGATGGAGAACCTCTTTGTCTCCCTTATATGAGCTTGTCTTTGGTGGAGGATTGAAGTGGTGGAGGCCCAGTTGGAAGGAACTCGGTTTCTTGGTTCCGAACCGTGCCAATACAGAAGTCTGTAATGTTTTCACTTCTGCTGATAATTTATTAATAGAAATACTCCTTTCCCGTCCAATTGATATTTTGCAAATATATGTATTATGATCCACGGGCATGCTTGTTTTGTATATTAATGGATTATGCTATCTAATGTGCTAACCTTTTATATCATCACTATATTCTTTCTCTGCTTGTTTGTTGAGAACTTGTTGCATGTATAAAGCTTTGGGTCAAAGTGCTCAATGGTGGACATCATCAAATGTTTGGACGAGGTAGGCCTCTTTTTTACCTTGCCTGCACATTGGTTTATATAGAATATGTTGGAATTGAGTTGATTTCTGTAGTCATACCTGTTTGTTGTGGTTCACCCTAGCCATAGAGAGATTTTCCTTGTAACATAAATGGTGACTCGATTGGGGAGAATCTTCTTTCTTAGGGTTTGAAGTACTTTTCTCCTTAGATTGCTCTCGTTTCTATTGTGGTTCTTGTCGTGTCATTGCTTGACACCTCCTGTTCACTTTGGGTCTAAGTTTTCAGATATTCGTCCTTGCCTGGCCTTGTTTCAAAGAATATACCCTCTTTTTTTCTTGACAGTTGCGTACATACGCGGCCTGTCTCACTACAAGCTTTGTATATACGCATTGTTTTCCCAAACAGTCGCATACACCTTTTTTCCTTGCCTTTTTACTTGGCATGGTGTTTGGTGGGTGGGATTTCAAGCTTGATGAGCCTTCTTAGGTCTCTGTAGTGCTTTTTGAGTGCCTGTTGGGATGACAGGAAAACCTCTTTTTGTTGAATTTTTGGGCAAAGTTTTTCTCTTCATGTTTTCATTTTTATTGTCCTTCATTACTAGTAACTACATATGGGTGGATTATTCCACAAAAATTTTCCACGTTTCCATTATTTTCATGTTTTTTTTTTTTAAATAGGGTGGGATTTTCGTCGATATTGCCACGAATAGGTTTTTTTAACTTGGGTGCGATTTTCGTCGCTATTGCCACAAAATTTTTTCCTATCTCAAAAAGCATCTGCTAACGTCTAGTTGACTAGTTGATCTATATATACCTGACTTTAAGAGACTTTTCAACACAATTGATATAGTTGCAACATTGTTCCTAGCTTTTGTTTGAGCTATTTATTTTTTCCGTCACCCACCAGTTGAACAAATCCAATTCTCAATCTACATAGCTCGGATTTTGAACTTGCAAGGTTAGTATGTTTTTTTATTGATGTACTCATTTAACTTGTAATTTTTTGTTCAAATGTCAAAATTTCATGTAGTTTGTTTTTTCCTTGATAATATATTATATGTGTAGTACCATATTTCATGTCATCGGTTTTTGGTTCTAGTTAGTATATTCTATGAAAATTCATGTGAAATGTCAAGAAAAATATTTTTCGAAGAAGTATTTTAAGAAGAGGGAAAATCACTCCATAAATAAGTCAATTCAAACRTTAAAAATGGATGTCATTATCAATCTAGATTAATTTGAGCCTACAATTCCTTATATAAATTTAATCCTTATTACAAAACCACCATCTCATAACAACTTTACCGGTTGGACTAATGTTTGAAATATAAAGTCATGGAAAAAAAATCCTTTTAAGTCTAATTCTATCCCTTAGAGACCTTGTTAGCTCTCTAACTTTTGTGTTTCTATGATGTTGTTCCTATATATATTAATGTCATATTTTTAGTCTAGTATTAGGTTAGGTTAGTCATATAACATTGTATTCTTATATGTGATGTTGTTTCTCTCAATTTTTTATAATCACACACAATTCTGGATGTAGTGATTAACTCTAGTTTGTAGTTGATGTAACTTGCTTATACACTATTAATAAGGAGTAGCTAAAATATAAAAAATTCATGACAAAACCTACGATAACATGATGAAATCTACCAGTCAGACAATGAAAAATTAGAACATGCCAAAGTGTCTTAGAAAATAAAACCATGACCACTGTAAGTAGCATAAAATTGTGACCATTGTATGTAGCTGCAAATCAACACGTCATAATTTAAACCAACCCAACTCAATTGTGGATGACAAGTGGTTGGCATTATTGTTTTAGTGGTGAATTTCAAAGATTGACATTTTGTCTACAAAACAACTTAGAGGCTAGTGTATGGTGTCGAGTGATTCAAGTTTGAGAAATTTTGACCACTTTGGTTAAATGGTGTGTAATTATTTTCCATGGTGATTCAGTACACACCACTCTAAAGTACAAATTAAAGCATATCGATCTTAATATTTAATTGATAATAATAAAAAAATGCATGTCAAAATGTCTTAGAAGAAATAATTGTGAGGATTGTAGGTCATTGTAAATAAACATATCATAATCGAAAGGAGTAGCTAAAATATCATGAAGGAGTAGATGAAATATAAAAAAATGACAACTTACTATTTGGTATGGTGTAGGTAAGACAATTACTTGTCAGGACAAGGATTTGTCACTATGAACGAAAATGACAGGAAGCTTGCTCAGTTAAGAGCGACATTAGAGGTGAGGGGCGATGGAAAATTTTATTTCCCTTGTTATGATTGCAGGGGCTTTCAAAGAAAAAGAATTTTAATAACAACAAATGAAAGACATTGTAGGGGGAAGGGGCATGCCGAAGGGGGTTATGAATATCTTCCCTTGGTAAGAGAATTCAATATTTAATGTATTCTNGGAAGCTTGCTCAGTTAAGAGCGACATTAGAGGTGAGGGGCGATGGAAAATTTTATTTCCCTTGTTATGATTGCAGGGGCTTTCAAAGAAAAAGAATTTTAATAACAACAAATGAAAGACATTGTAGGGGGAAGGGGCATGCCGAAGGGGCTTATGAATATCTTCCCTTGGTAAGAGAATTCAATATTTAATGTATTCTCTGTAATAATATTCATGTCATGAATAGTAGTAATATTTCTTATCGAGATTTTTATATTTTCTATATACACTAACTTTTCTACGTTGTTTTTAAATATATAGATGATGCCGCCAAAATGTCGACCTCTAGAGAATTATTTTCCAAGTACTAGTAGAAATACTCCTTTACAGGGTGATGAACTTCAAGATCATAATATTGAAGCTGCTGATAAAGTTATTAATGATGATACAGATGGGGATAATTTTAGTGATTTAAATCAAGAAGATGAGATACATAGATTTATCCAAGACACATTTTCTCCAATGGATTAGGACATCCAAGATGATAGTCATGATGTTGATCCTCTACTCGAGAAGTCACGCCAACCTCTTTATGAAGGCTCAACAACAAATCTTTTATCTGCTATATTGTTGTTGGTGAACTTGAAGGTTTTGAATGGTTTATCAAACATATGCCTCTCACATATACTAGGGTACTTAATTTGTTAATTATTTATGCCTGCATGTTCACAAATACTTAAAAGGTTCAATCTTTTCCTATATTGCTATTGTTTTCTAATTTGTAAATTAGTATGGATGCGATATTGATGATTAATATCATTTACAATGACTTTTTTTTTGAATTTTGTAGATTGTTAGGTGAATTACTATTATCGACGTCAAATATTTTTCCACACACATATCGAGAAATATGTGTGATTATGAAAGAAATTAGAACAAACTAATAGGCTATTGATGCATGTCCTAATGATCATATCATATACTATGGATAGTATGCATTAGAAAATGAATGCCCACAATGTCAAATAAGTAGATATCGAACCGATAAAGCATCAAATAAGGTGCCTCGTAAAGTTCTTCGTTATATTTCGATAATTCCACGTTTCCAACGGTTGTTCAAATGCCAAAGTATAGCACAATTTATGGATTTCCATGCAAAGAATAGAAGTCAAGACGATGTTCTTTGAATGCCTGCAGACGGTTCCTCATTGAAGTACATCGAAGAAAAGTGGCCAATTTTTAAAGAATAACCTCATGATGTTAGACTTTCGTTGGCAGTTGATGGTGTCAATCCATTTGGAGAGCTTCATTCTACATACTCAGTGTAGCATGTTTTTGTTATAAACAATAACCTTCCTCCTTGGATGTTAATCAAGAGAGAGCACACAATGTTGGCAATGATTGTTCCAGGTATTTAATTATCTTTATTTTCTTTAAAGTATGAAAAAATATTTCATTTCTTTGTTTCGTGCATGGTAATTATTTATTTTATATATAATGACATCTAGATAAGTATAATTAATCATGCAGAACGTTGAACCAATTAGTAGAAACTAGGTTAAAGATATGAACATATATATTGAGCCTCTTATCGATGAGTTGTTGAAGTTATGGGATGGTGTCACTATGTATGACATCTCTAGACCAATAGAGAAAAAACGATTTCAATTCCATGGAATACTATCATGGACAATTCATGATGCTCCCGGGTTAACACATTTTTGTGGTATATTGTTACTTTATTTTGTGATTTAATATTATATATATTTATTGAAAATATCATGCATTATTTTAAATTGTAATTCTAATTTGACGCTACATTAATTCATATACCTTGTAGGTCTTCGAACAAAGGGTAAATTTGCATGCCTAGTTTGTGGTCCGAGGGTAAAATCTCTTCATTCAAGGAGTTTAGGAAAGGAAGTAATTGATGAGTATAGGCACTTGCTGCCTAAAAACCATAGTTATCAAACTACAGACAAAGCAAAAGTCAATGGTAAAGAAGAAAATGGAAAACATCCATGAAGAATGACACCTTGCCTATGAAAGTTGTAATATATTAGAAATCGTCAAGGTATGCAAATTATTTATGTATGACATATTATATAAATCTTTGGTTAATTTAATTAGTATTAATTTCATTTTGTTTGATTAATTAGTGTTAATTTCAATTTGTTGATGTTTCATGAATGTCGTCAAGGCATGAATGGGCTCCCACGAGGAATGAAAAGTTATCTGATGCAATTTAGTAGATTTCCATACTACTAGCACCTACAAATAGTTCATATGTTTGATACAATGCATATTGGGAAGAACATAACAAAATTGTTACGACAAATATTAGATGGAAGGACTGACAAAGAGAGAATTGGAAAGATTTGTTGTGACATATAGGAAGCTAATCACACATTGCAAAGTGTTATTATTAATTCTAATGGTGATGGTCATGAACAAAATACTAGTCTTCTTTAGTTATTGACGGAGCAACACAACAATATTGTAAAAGAGGTCATTTGAAAAATTAGGTTTCCGATGGGGTTTTCGTCGAACATACAAAATATCTTAACGAATAAAAAAAGTGATTTTGGTGGGTTTAAAATTCATGATTGACATACATTCATTAAGGTAATTAGCAGGTTATAATATATTTTTTTATTGGTACACATTTTTTGGAAACAAATAATATTTTTTTTTTGTTTTGTTACAGTATGTTCTACCTTTATCTCTCCCAGACGACTTTGAAAACAACATAAAAAAAATTATTTATGTACTTGGAAAATACATGAGGTAACTATTGTTTTAAAAGGAAAATGTACTTCTTATGTGATTTGTAGCGGAACTTATTGACATATTATGTTTTATCTACAAATTGATGTATGCCTTGATATTATTTTATTGCATTGACATTTGTAGGTGGCTATCATAAAAAAAATCCATAAAGAAGATATAAGGTATTGGAAGAGAGAAATTCCTTGACTAATGTGTCAAATGCAACAATATCTACCTCCAACATTTTTCAATGCACAAGAACACTACCTCATACACCAAGTTGAGGAGATTGAATTATGTGGACCAATACACACAAGGTCGATGTGGATGGTGGAGAGGCATTTGAAGTCACTGAAGGATTCTTTTAGACAAAGAGCATGTCCGAAGGGTTCTATGGTTGAGGGATATATGGTATATCAATGCATGGTGTATATTAGTCAATATCTACCTAAATTAGTAGAAAATATGAATGTGCCTCGCATTTGGCAGCTTGACTCCATCAACAAATTTGAAGGGGAGGTCCTATTGGGGAAAAGTAAAATGAGGACTGTGAAAGGTAATTATTAGATGTTGACATAGATTTAATATATTAGACATTTATTTTTCCAATTTTATTTTATCATACTGATTTTTTACATTTTTTGTTCTTGTATATTGAACTATACTAAATTATTCCTTTATTAACAATAGCTAATTAATGATATTAAATTGTTATTTTATCATATAGTTGTTGGAGAGTGGGATTCTTTACATTTATACATTGCAAACAACCTTGATTGGATGGAGCATTGGATAGAACATACTGAAGAATACTTCGGTAGGTTATCATGGGAAGGGGTGAGTAAGATGATTAAAACAATGCATTGTCATCGAGACCAATTTCCTGATCTTACATCAAGGGAAGTTGACTTAGCCTTTGGCTTAAAAGATAAACATGCAAGTAATTGTTTTACCCACATTTTCCTAGTTATTTCCTAATTTTTCAATGTATTTGGTTTGTTTAATTTTTGAAATATATATTTACTAAGTTCTATATGAGGTTTATTAATTGGCAATGTATTTTCTACTTGTTGTCCATGTTGTAGTTGAAACATCACAAGGCTATGTGGTGTAATGGTCATAAATTTCGTATCAAAATATTGGATGATAAGATGAAAACCTCGGATTGTGGGATAACTACAATGTTTAGGGTCACCAACATTTCCTCTAGAAGTGACAGAAATCTAGAAGAAACTGAGAATAGGTACTATGGGCATTTGGAGGATATAATTGAGTGTGAATTTAATTCCTTTAAAACAGTTTTATTTGAGGTTAAATGGTGCAAGCTATGGATGCATGGACGTGATCCTGAAAGAACTGTTATTGAGCATGATAATGGATTTACCATGGTTAATACAAGGGAATCTAAACTAGGTACAGAGCTGATCCGGATTTATGTAGGAACACAATGAAATACAGAAATACACATAAACATAGAGATGCAGAGGAAATAAGACTTCATTTCATTAACAACAAATGACTGAAATATGCTTACAGACAGAATGGAAATAAACTAGCTAGGGCGCTGGTAGCTTATCTCTGAGAAGAGATGTGGCCGCTACTCGCATTCATGAGTAGATGATTACAATGAGGCTCTGTAGGCCCTTTTACAATAAATGGGAATGCCAAAAGTCCTAAACATCCAAAAACCTAACCCTGGGAGATGAAGCGCCAAAAGTCATGTGGGCCCCGTTTGGGTAAGTTGGTGCATCAACTTCCCAGGGTTGTAACTTTTGCATACGATCTTTGTTTTAGGAATATGATAGCTCGTTGGAAAGATCTATCCGAGACCTACAATGCTGGAGACAAAATGGCATCATTAGATTCCATTTTGCGACAGAAACATACCCAAAAATACATCGTTTAGGGCCTCAAAATGGCCTCGGAAGTTCAGGACCTGAAAAAAACTGCTAAAAATAGTAAACTGTGCAAAAAATAAAAAACTGAAAGAAGCAATGGTGGGGGTTCAAGTGGAATAGGTGGGTGGCCACCAATATCCACCTGGATCAAGAGCCTTATGTTCTTCCAAGTCAATGTGAGCAAGTATTTTACTCAGAGGTACCTAGTAAAGCAGGTTGGTCATATGTTGTTAGATATGATCCAAGAGGAAGACCAATAAAGTATAATTATGTATTCAAGGATGAAGATAATAACAAGGAATAAGATCATGATTATGCATATTAGGAGAAGGCGGATCATGTAGTCGATGTGTTAGACAAAGAAGTTGAAGAAGTTGATCATCCAAATGTAGGAGACAATGATCTCATTGACGATATCGATAACTATATTAGCGAAAATGATGTTGATGATGTTTTTTATATGAATGAGCCTTTCACCAATATCGATTATGAACCAAATCCCGATACATATGTTGAGATGGATGAAGAAGAAGATGACTGATATTTAATTGTTGAAAAGAAGAGGTATGTGTATATATCTTTTATATGATCTTTATATGTTTTTATTTTGTATAATATAGTATATGATACCACTAGTCTTAGTCATTACCCTTCATGAGACTTGTCACCAAATGATCATTAAATCACAAGGTTGGAGGCATATGGGCATTGGGATGAGGCTTTATCACCCTGCAATAAGAAGAGACATTAATTGAACTTTGACTAGATTGAAAGGTGTGTGCAATTGAAAATACAAACAACCCAAAACTAAAAGGGATCAATACACAAACTTCCAATGAAAGGTGATCTGGTCGTGGTGTGTAGGAAGAGACCTAACACCTTCAAAATTATCATTATCCAAATATTTTATTCAAATTTTACAAGTAAATTGTACTAGGACTAGAAATGGGCAATATTGACCTATGAATGGGGCGAACATTGAACATTTTTCAAATTGTTTATGTATGCATTGAAATTTGACATGGATATAATATTCACATGCCTTAATGATATGGGAGGGTTTCTGGACTCAAATTTGACTCACACACCCACTTTCTTCTATCATCAATTCATCATGTAAACCATAAAACCTAATTTAGTGGAGTCGTCGATT
>JASDQU010109088.1:287848-302385 GCA_032191745.1 Picea mariana
AATAATCCAAATATCCCATGGCTAATGTTTTACCTTTTGAGGGCAGATGCTCTTCCATATCTCAGAGTTGTGAGTGGAAGAATGGTCCAGATGACTCAGTTTGTATCATGATATTGTTTATACAAATTGATATCAGATATATGATTGTTATAGAGACTGTATATCTCTAGATTGTAGTTGTATATTACTATGAATAGGCACAATTGTGTTCTATTGGATGGCATTGTTCTGATTGCCATGGAGACTATCGAGATGGATAGTGATGATGATGCTACCGGTTGAATGGTTTGTTTGTGCTCAAGACCATTTCCTTTTATACCTCCCTAGCTAGGAGGGAGTGTTGATATTATGGTAGCTACAAGAGGTATTAACCTCCACTTGTAAGCATTGACGAGACTAGATGATTCTAGGAAGCAAGAAGAAACCCTAAAGCATTGGACATAACCCTAGAAGACAAGTCGGCTAAAGGAAAAAATTAATATTGAGTTTTTATCCTCCAGAATGAAAATTTGGCCCAAACATCTAAGGAGGAGAAGTATAAATACAGGACGCTAGAGCTCATTTGGAAGACACAACTCGCAACTGCAGAAATTTAATGGTGCGCACTGCAGAAATTTAGTATTGCACAAGTTTGGAGAGTAGTTGCAGCTACAATTATTGCAACCTGTAATTTCGGTATTTCTGGGTTGGACTTTTTGATCAATATTGGTTATCCTTGCTTGGTGCAATAGCCTTGGTTGGCTATTGATTTTCTACCAGAATTCTTCTCTGTCAAGGTTAAGGTGCGTAGGGGTGGCATTTGTGCCTATGGTTGGGTGACAATATTGCTATATTGTCTATGGTTAAACAAGCACACCCACTTTTCTAACAAGTAGAACCCAAGCAGCGCATAGCTTCTTCCAACAATGTTGGTCTATAATAGAAGAATTTATCAACAAAGTCTCTCAGTATTCTACAGGTCATATAGTAAGGTTAAAGTAGTTTTTGGCAAGCTCTTTAAGAGCAGAATTTCATGGTGGAATTTTTGTAAGTAATTATACATTATATTTGCAATAAAAGGAGATTGTTTGCTGGGGGTTTTCTCCCTGTATAGGGTTTCCCCAGGGTACATGTGTTGTGAATTTTCATGTTGGTAAATCTATTGTTATTGTTGTTCTGGTTTATGAATGATATTAAGCTAAGTATTGCGAAAATTAAAGAACATATCAGCAGTGTTAAATCAAGCTCATAATTTAACATGGTATCAGAGCTTAGGGTGTGAAACAACTTGTTGAAGTGCAGCAACAGGTACACATAGATCCAAGCGATCCAAGCGAGCTTGATCAAGTTTCCAGCGTGAGGTCCATGGCATCCTCCATTTCTGTTAGGGTTGAGGATAGGCTTGAAGGAGCTGCCAACTTCAATGTATGGAAGCTCTAGATAATGAATATCTTGCAAGAGCATGAACTTGAGCAATATGTGACCACAATGATGGAGTAACCCATCACTAATGCAGGAAGGGCGACCTTCAAGAAGAATCAAGCCAAGGCCAAGCAAATCATCTTTGACTCAGTCAAAGATAATATAATTCTAGAAATAACTTCGTTAATGACTGCCAAGGATTGTATGGATACCTTGGTAAATCTGCATGAGAAATAAGAACCAAGTCAGAAGAGGACAATTAAGCACAAGCTTAAGTATTTGAAGATGGAGAAAGGTGAATCAATGACATCTTTCTGTTCTAGGATATCCTAGATTAGAGATCACTTGTTGGTCACAGGTGTCACAGTGGATGATGATGACTTAGTGCCAACCATATTTCATGGTCTTCCTTCTTCATGGGAGACTTTCCTTTGCAGTGTGAGTGGGAGAGAGATTCAGCCCACATTTGAGAGGTTATGGCATGATTGCCTCCAAGAAGAGAATCACAGTTCTACTAGGAGGGGGGCAACCAAGGAAGAACATTTGGCATTAGCATCAAGATTCAAGGGAAAGAAGAGGGTCACTTTCTAGAAAGGCTCTTATAAGAAGTCAAACACAAAAGGTATGTTCAAAGGCAAGAGTATTGATACATCTAAGATTAAATGCTTTAGTTGCAATAAGTTGGGTCATTTTGCTAAAGACTGTTGGTATAGAAATAAAAATCCAAGGAAAGGGAAACATCATGCCTCAACTGTTGAGGATGATGAATCCAAAAGAAATCAGAAAAGTCCTTCTAATGAAAGAGAAAATAGAAAAAAATATTACCTGGTTTTTGCTTTATCCAGTACAGTTATCACAGGGCTGAAAACTTGGTTAGTACACAGTGGTGCATCAAAGCACATGACAAGGTACAAGGAGATCCTCTCAGATTTCAAGACAAAATCTTTTGCAGAGCAAGTTGAGCTTGAGGATGACAAATGTTAAAAGATAGAGGGAGTAGGCTTTATCTCCTTCAGATTGGAATCTGGGGCTAGGCTTCATGTTTATGAAGTCTTATATGTTCCAGGGCTCAGGAAGAATCTACTATCAGTTGCAACCCTTGAGGAAAAGAGATATTGGGTGATATTCAAGGACAAGAAGGCACTTTTGTGGGCTAAAGGTAGCCACTTGAGTACAACATAACCTATTGGGACTCGCAGAGGAGGATTGTACATTGTGACAGGACAATCAGTTTAGGCATTAGCTCATGATGCGACCAACTCCAATGAGTTGTGGCACAAAATACTTGGACATCTTCATTACAAAGCACTTCTGGATCTGTAGAATATGGTATGTGGCATGCCCTCTATCTCTCTTAGTAAAAATGAAGTTTGTAAAGGATGCATGCTAGGTAAAAATATAAAGAAATCATTTCCTAGCAGTGACAGCAGAGCTCAGGGAATCTTAGATTTGGTTCATTCTGATGTATGTGGTCCCATGTCATCTCCATCACTCAGTGGTTGTTTGTATTATGTCATTTTTATTGATGATTACTCAAGAAAATGTTGGATCTATTTCTTTAAAGAGAAAAGTGACACATTTGATAAGTTCAAAGAGTATAAAGCCTTTATTGAAAAGAAGATAGGGAAACACATCAGAACCCTTAGAACAAACAATGGAGGAGAGTTTGAATCTCTCCAGTTTGAGGATTTCTATAAGGAAGTAGGAATCAAGAGACAGTTGACCGTGCCATATAAACCTCAACAAAATGGTGTTGTTGAGAGGAAAAATAGGACAATTTGTGAGGTAGTGAAAGCCATGATGTTTGACTAGGATTTGCCAAATTCTTTGTGGGCAGAAGCTACCTCCACTGTCGTGTATATTCAAAACAAGTGTCCAAATGCTATCTTGAAGGACAAAACTCTTGAAGAGGTCTTCTCAGGGATCAAACCTGAAGTAGGGCATCTAAGGATATTTTGATGTCTTGTATATATTCATGTCCCTAAGGAGAAGAGGACAAAGATGGAACCCTCAAGAAAGAAAGGGGTTTTTGTGGGGTACAGTGAGAACTCCAAGGATTACAAGATTTATCTACCAGGTCAGAAGCAGATAGAGGTAATATGCCAAGTTGGGGCTCCTGTATATCTATCAGGTTTCAAGTAATATGCCAATTATGACCTTCTTAATGAATTTAATTAAGATATGACCCATAATAACTCAAAATTACGAAAATTGCCAGAATGCAACGGAACCAAAGCCAAGCTATGTGGAATGGATCCTGGTGATGAACGATGCAATTCAGGCCCAATAAAACCCCTCAATATCTCCCGAACTCTTTGTCACCCCTATCTAGCTACTCTGGTAGGCATAACACTCTATAATGTTAAATGTCCCAAAATGGGGACATTACATCTCCTTGGATCCTTTGGCAAGGCTTGAGAGGAGCTTGCTTTGTATACAGGTTCCATCATATTGTATTTGTTGTTGTATCTCATGCTTTAGACACCACTTATATATACTTCCATTCCAAACTGGTTTTCCCCAGGGGGTTTTATCTAGGGTCATGTTGACTAAAAATACTTGTGTTCATTTCATGCATGCTTAGAATTGTAAATCAACATTTAGAGTTGTAAAGATATAGAGGTAGTGTTATTTGTTTTGAGTATATTGCATGTGCTAACATTCATCCAATTGTTACACAAGATTTTCATCTTGTGAAGGTCTTTTCACAAGTACAAATACTGTGAAAGGTGACTTGCCAAGAAATAAATGAATATCAAAAGGTAAGAAGGGATTTGTAATACACACACTACTAAGGAAAGGGTAACTAAAGAACCAAGCATTGCCTTTACAAAGGCGCTCGTGGAGATGAACCCACACATGGCCTTGCATGTCAATGACACCATGACCATGAAGTAAACCCCATATCATCTCATTCACTTATATTTACACTTTGAAGGGTTTCTCAGGAACTACTCCTCTATTTGGGTACTGACACACCTAATAGGATCTTGTGATGGTCCTCCCATACCTAAACTTGGAAAATTGCATAAAGTCTTAAGCTAGTATGAAGTTTGAAAATTATACCTAATGTGAATTTATTACGAGGCTCGTGTATTATATTGTGGCTTACTTTGAATGATTCTAATTACTCTTGTATCTTGTAATGGTTGGTGTTGCTTGATTTTACGAGCCTTGTTTGTTGATGATGCACACCTAGTATGATCCTTTGAAGGATGTTTCATGATTATGTCATGCATTGTTTAGAGGATGTTTCACCATTGAGGATGAGCATTGATCTCCTTGATGAATTTCCCTACCTCTAGACAACTTTCAACACCCCTTGGACCTTGGACGTTGGAGAGATTACCTTGGACATTGCACATTTAGCTAGATGTGTCACCAAAGGGAAGAAATCCCACAGCCTAGACGTTGCACCCCCTGAGGACTTTAGGGCTTTGATGGATGCTATTACATTTGTTGAGGATGGTATAGCTACCCATGTTGAAGGTGTTGAGCAAGAAAATAATAACTTTTCTCCTTTTCCATACAAATCATATAACTCATATTGACATTAGTGGTAAATGGTATTGTGCACATTGATGTGATGATTCTAGCCTTCCAAAGGTTGGGATATTGGTGGAAGTTGCTTCAGAGGTACATATTTTTCTTCATCATGGTGGTCGCATAGTCATGTTCTAGTCACTTTCACCTTGTGTTCATGTACTCTAGTATGGTAGTGTACTTGCTTAGTTTACTTAGTTTCACTTATGCATCACCACATCTCATCATTTCACCTAGGCAATTTGTTTTTCACAACCTATTATCACTTTTTGCCTTGGTGAAACCCACTTCACCCTTACATTTCAACACCTTGCCTAGGTGAATTGTGTATCACATCTCTACCTTTTTCCTAAGAAAAATCCACATTAACAAATACATTCCACTTCATTCCATCTCCTAGGACATGCAAGACATAATTTTCTTAAAATCCCCAAGCCTTACCTTATAATAATCTGCAATTCTTATATTTTCACTTTTTATGGTGTGAACACACCTAACTAGTTCAGGACATTTTAATTAAAATTTAAAAATCCTAAACCTTAGGTTGAATGCCTAGTATTGGCCTATTAGTACTTTGTTGTTATAATTCTTCATTGAGGACTTTTCCCCTAATTTTTACTCACTAATTTGTCACTAGGGTTTATAACTTAAGTCCATGTGGTACACATGAGACTAGGTGCTCCCGGATCTTGTAGATCAGCTACATATTGGTTTTTATCGAAGATTTTCTTCTCATCTTTGCCACTCCACTTATGAAGGCTTTCTGATTTTGGAGGTGAGGAAAACAAGTAAAAATTTGAACAACTCACCATGGNCTTCTCATCTTTGCCACTCCACTTATGAAGGCTTGCTAATTTTGGAGGTGAGGAAAACAAGTAAAAATTTGAACAACTCACCATGGGCGACTCCACTCATTTTTAGATTCAAGTACGAAGGTATATTTTTAGATTCAACTACGACCACTTCTGCAATTATAGGTTGAAGAGGATGCATAATAGTGGGGACAAGAGACACGTCACCTTCCAATACAAGGGTGAGGTCAGGAGAGGATTGTGACGGTACAACTACCGTGTGAATCAAAGGATAAGTAGTGTGAGGAGAAACCACGGATGCCTCAGAACCCGAAGGGCCCTTGGGTGAGCCCCATGCTTCTGGTCTCCCAACGGTAAATGGACATAGATGAGTAAGGTGATTTCCTTCACAAGTCCTGCAAAGGAATTTAGGATTACGTCTGAGACGTATAGGCTTCTCAATGTCTCCAACATCATTCACAAAGGCTGGTGACATACTCTCAACATGATAGGAAGAGGTGGGAGAGTAGTCTCCTACATGACGTACAAAGGTTGGAGACATGGCATTGATAAGAAGGGTGCCCCCAACATGATCGACAGAGGCTGGGTGCGGGTTGTCAACATGAATATCATGAGTATTTGAACCATCCTCAACATAATTAACAGAGGTTGGTGATGGAGCTCTGGTATGACTAATAGTGACTCAGCTAGCGACAATTTGTGTCATTTGATTCCAAGGTCCAGGGAAAGATTGACTTTGAAACATAATAGGCCAAGAGGGGTCCTGGTTTACCTCATGTCCCTGTCTGAGAAGGTAGTATCCTCCATTTAATCGATTCAAAGAAGTCTGAATGAGCATCATCACTGAATTATGCAAGGAGATGAAAGTATAATAGAGAATATTCGAGTGATGATATATGTTTCCCCCTTGTGAAGGGGCTCCATAAAGAGGATAGCCTGAATCGTAAAAATGATTCTACCCGTGAGAGACACCCACGGATATATGCGGACTTGCCACAGAAAAAGTGTTCAGAGGAACTGAAACGATAGATGGAGGATACATGGATGGAGTGTAATAAGTAGAATAAGAAGCCATCTGAGTGTGGGTGCCTGAAAGAGAATAGAGAGGACTAGATTTGTAAGAGGGGAGGTTCCAACCTCCCATCGTAAAAGCAGGTTGAGGGACATGACTCATATCAAATGAGGATGTAGGAATCAGGGTCGTGGTGCCCCTAGATACAATGCTAGGATTCATATAAGTGGACTACGGAGAGGATTGCACAGGTGAAGTCATATCCACAGAAAACTGACTAGAGGCCCAAGGCGCGGACTGAGTATCATAGTTTTGCATACCATTATAAGAAACATGAGTATTCATCCCCATGAACTGAGTAGGCATCATGGGATAGGTATAGGTAAAGGAGGGAGCCCAAGGGACTCCATTATCCATGATAAATAGAACTCGGTACAAAATCCTAAGGCTGACTAGTAAGCAAAGAGCACACCAAAATTCAAACGGCCAATATGCATACAAACGGGCTAGAGTGGTTGAGTGGACTCCCTCCCTAAAGAAGGTATGTCTCGTCCAAGAGGGACCTAAGACTCCCTGTTAAAGATCGGAGGTAACAAAATCGGTTATAAGGGCCCTTGTGGGCTTAACAACCAGTCGGTCAGATCCCCCCGAAGAGGTAATCCTCTATAAAGGTTGTGTGTTGTCTGACCCTTATCTGACCCAGGGTACCTGCAGAATAACCCCTGCAAGTAACCTATGCGATACCTGAGCCAAGCAACTAATAAACCATTGTATAATCGATGCACATGCGAGAAGTCGTAAGTATGGATCACCGTATGGGCAGGGTAACAAAGCCCGAAACCTTGAAATCATCACCTCTCATAGAGGTATGGACATTAGAAAGATCCCCAAATACGAATAAATCCACAGAAATATCTTTGACACTAGGAGAGTATTTGGGGGATATCCCTTCAACCAACTTCGTGTGACCTCATGATTAACTTCGGTGTGAGCAGAGCCTCCTGATCTTACCAATTATACAATAGATTTATTCATTCCCTGACTCAGACACATATGTTGATTTAATTGCCTTGGGGAAGTTTACTCACAAAATCCTATTCCAAGGCACTAAATCCTAGGTTAGTTTGTGCACCCTAGAAAATAAAATCGTTACTAACAAATTTAAAATTATAGCGTTGATTTTATGGCCGTGATTACTCCAAAAGGTATATGGTGATGAAACTCATGGTGTTATGAATCTACAAGAAAAGTAAATATGAAAGTAATGCAAAGTCCTAACTTTAACTTTTAATGAATGATATGCTCCTAAAAATGATACAGTTTTCAAATTCAAATCTGTGATTCAGAAGTAAAGATACAATCTTTCACTATATGCACTAAGATAATGATAGAGATTCAAAGACAAAAAATGCCAAACAATGAAAAATGCCTATTTTTTTGTATTTTCAATATATCGAAATTGAAAATGCATGGACTGAAAAGTAACTTGATATATAGACCTATTGTGTATAAAAAAGAGATAACTCAAGTAGGATATCAAGTGATGAAACACCTAGCCCAATGTACAAGCACTACTACATATGACCAAATTTGCCATGGTTTTTCGTTGTTATTGCCACACATATTTGTCGCACTTTCCACGAAAGAAAATACTATTTTTCGTGGAACTTTTTTCATCGCTATATCCACGAACCAGGTATTCGTCGAAACTACGATGAAATAAGCCCTCCACGTTTCATCATCCTCAAGATAGTTTTACCTTAAAAAGTGTGGCAATAGCGACAAAACATCATCACAATAGGGATGAAAAACCGTGCCAAAGTAAAAAACTTACCAACAGATTACGATGCAGATGCCATACGTGTGATGCAAAAGCATGGAAAGTTGCGACGAAAAAGCGTGGCAATAGCGACAAAAAAATTTGGAAGAGAAAAAACTCATGAAGAGCTTACAACGTAGATGTTATATGTGCAACGCAAAACCCTGGAAAAGTGTGTCGAACTTTCATGGAAATAGCAAAACAAATCTTTGTCAGACTAAAACCTAATCATTAGCTTGTGATGAACTTTCATCGATATTTCCATGCTTCCTGTAGGTTTAAAAAAAAATCTACATGAGAAGTTGCGTGTTGGGATTCGTGAGATCTTCTAAAACAATGGATTCAACCATGGGAGTGGAAGGGGGACATAATTGGAATTAGGGTAATAGGGCTCTATGGAATTAAGTGGATCATCTCCCACCATGATTTTATAACTATTATGAAGTGGGGTGTATTGAAAGGAATTGCTTATATCCTCACCATCCTTGATGTGGGTACTATCGAAAGACAATACATAATACACATGATTGTGTACAATTGATTAATAAATGGGAGGAACAATACATGAGATAGAGTAGTGATAATATGGTGAATTGTGAGCTTTATATCCATGGTGAAAATATAGAAGGTTGTGCCTACATTGGGATCAATATCGTCACCTAGTTTGGAGCCAATTCTAGCACAAACATGAGAGATGCAAATCAAGGACCCATATATCAAGATTTATAGTGAACACCAAGGTTTGATGTACTATGAAAGAAAGGTTACTTTAAATATGTAATTAAGGTGATGTGGGAAGACATTCATGCTAGAAACATAGTTACTATGAATGCAAGAAATAGAAAACCTTCCATAATTTGGCCACTAAGCCAATGCATGATTCTACTAGTATATATAGTGGAAGATGAAGTCAAAGAATTTTTGAAAAAATTTCTATAGATAATAGACAATAATAAATCCACAAAAAAGTTAAGGGAGGTCCTTGGGCCAATTTTAGAGTCACCAATAGAGGCACAATATAGGCCCTTAAACCATGTCCAGTGAACAAGGTATGGGAAATAATTTATCTTAAATGCATAGATTCAATGATATGAAGTGTGAGAAGTTATGCTCAACTTCGGGTTGGATGTTAACATCCTACTGAAGTAATCATGGGAACTCATGGGATGAAAAAATTGGTTCCACTTGTCGATCTAGTGGTATTTGGTGAACCAATCACACATTTTCCCCATTGTCAAATTGGCGAGATGGAATTTTATCTGGATTGTGTGAATATTTATGCTTACTTTGATTCATTGACATATTAGATGACAAATATCCATACTTAGTATTGTAATGGATTGATTGGGAATTTGATAATGATGACATTTGATAAGAAGGGTTATTGGATGGTATATCCATTGGATCTAATGTAGGGAAATACATTTGTTAAATAGATAGAAGAAGTATTGAATGAAGGTGTTTTTCAATAATCTCACCATAGGATAGTGGGAAGACTACATTAATCCAACTGCTATTGGAAAGTTGAGTTGGAGAATAGTATTCTCCTATGTCATTTAGGCTACAACAATAGAAGACATGGTAATAATTTATGCAGCCTTAGATGATCGACAAGAAGAGTACCAATCCAATATGATCGAGGTGGAAGGTAAGATCATTAATCAACATGTTGCTATTTTAATTGATTCAAGAGAAGTCCATTGTTACATTGATCCTAAAATAGTGGATAGATTACATTTGGAGAAAAGTATGCTTGAAAAATCAACTTTGGTTTAGCTATCCACTGGAACCAAAAGGAGAATCCATGATATGTTCAAAGGTTGTTCCATAAGTCTTAATGGTGTGAATATTTATGTTGATCTAAATATTATACCAATGGGGTCTTATGATATTATAATTGGAATGGATTGGTTGGAAAAGCATCATGTTGTCCTATATTTTCATAAAAATACATTTACATGTCTTTATGAAGAAGGAAAACAGAGCACTATGAAATGAGTTCCACGGCCCATTTCTATAAGGGAGATTTCATCCTTACAGCTGAAGAGATGTTTCATAAAACGATGTCAATTGTATGCATCCCATGTGGAGGATCCAGAAAAGAAAAAGGGGTCAAGCCTTGAATAATTTTTGGTACTACAAGAATTTGAAGATGTATTCCAAGAAATACCAAGGTTTCCACCCAAGAGGGAGATAGATTTATCTATTGATTTAGTGCTCAGAGATGCCCCGATATCAAAAATACCCTACATAATGAGTACACCAAAATTAAAAGAATTACAAATGTAGTTGCAAGAATTGTTGAAGAAAGGGTACACACGTTGAAGTGTTTCACCTTGGGGAGCACCAATACATTTTGTCAAAAAGAAGGATGGAACTTTGAGGATGTGTATTGACTTTCGACAGTTTATTAAATCCATTGTAAATAACAAGTACCCTCTACCTATAATTGATGACCTCTTTGATCAACTAAGAGGGTAAAATATATTTTTAAAGACAGACTTGAGATCGGTATACCATCAGGTAAGAATCATGGAAGAAGACATCAATAAGACAACCTTTAGAACTAGGTATGGGAATTATGAATTTGTAGTGGTTCCATTTGGACTGTCCAATGCATCGGATGTCTTTATGTGCTTAATGAATGACCTATTCATAAATTATTTGGATAAGTTTGTCATAGTATTTCTGGATGACATACTTGTATATTCTAAGTCAGAGGAAGAGAATGAACATCACCTAAGATTGGTATTGCAAGTATTGAGGGAACATCAATTGTATGCCAAGCTTAGTAAGTGTTCTTTTTACCAAGAACAGATCCATTACTTCAGACACATTATTTCATAACAAGGTATAACAGTGGATCTAGAGAATATTGAAGCCATTAGAGGATGGCCAACACCCAGGAATGTTTCAGAAGTTATATATTTTATGGGATTAGTTGGTTAATATAAAAGATTTATAGTAGGGTTCTCTAAGATTGCTCATCCCATTACTTCTTTTCAAAATAAGGGAATTAAATTTGAATGGACATATGAGTGTGAAGAGAACTTTAATTTGTTGAAAGAATTACTTACTAGTGCACCTGGTTTAAAGATTTCTGACCCAAATGAAAGTTTTGTGGTATGTACAGATGCACGCAAGGAAGGACTTGGTGGAGTCCTCACTCAAAATGGATATGTCATTGGTTATGAGTCCAAAAAGATTAAATAACATGAGGAACTATGCCACACATGACTTGGAACTTTTTTCCATTGTGTAAGAACCGGAATTTAATTAAGCCTAAAAAATTTCATAATTTAAACATTAAGATTGTTCAGCATAAGAAATAAGTAATTTCTTTCATTCATATAAGTAACATAAATTAAAATTTTCGAACAGCATGCTAATAATTTACATAATCATCACATAACTCAACAAATTCATAAATAAAATACCTCTTCCTGATGCTAAACTTTCGCTTATTTGGTTGTTCTCCCTGCTGCCTTGCCCAGCCTGCTGCTTTGACCAAACCCTTCCCAAACCGACTAACCACCCAACCAGCTAGGAGCAGCCTGTATGGCTCCCTAGCTCCAGGATACCGTAAGGAATCCTGGCCCCCATGCCCAAAACCCCCAGCAACCCGGTGCCCCCTGCAATGGTTCACCAAAACCTCAAAACCAACTCCCCCAAAACCAGAAAAAATATCCAACGGAAAGCATGCAGTCCTCTCTTCCCAATTTTTCATAATCATCTTCCGTAGGACTCCTCCCTGTCATATCTCACCCATTCACCGACTCCCTATCCTCCATTAACTACCTTATCCTCCCCATTATTACCTTATCCCCTTTCCTTTATTATCTTATCCTTTCCTGTCATACGTAAAGTTTCATAATGATTAAATTAAATTTATTAAGCCCCTTAATGCTTTACCCAAATCATTGAATGTGTTAAGTAATCAATTAATTGATTAATTAATCAATCGATAGTTATAAACAATTAATAAATAAATAAATAATATTAATAATACTAATCATTATTTAACTAAAACCATATTAGGACAATTAATTATCTAATTAATTATACTTAATAATCCCTATGCAACCATTTAACTAGGGTTGTTACATACACCTACCCTTCAGGAAACTTCGTCCTGGAGTTAAGGTATCTCATGATACAAAGGAAAAGAAACATGGTTCACACATTCATAACAATTAACCGACATTATTAGTAAGTAAACCAAGAAACTCATCCATACTAGTGTAGATGTACAAGAAATGCATGTGTAGCTAGTACATACAAGTCTCATGTATGTACTAATAATCAATAACTATCACCCTTATAGTAATTTATGTAAGCATCCAATCCAATCAACAAGACTATTCTTTTATAAAAGACAATAAACCAATCAAATGTTTGCGAAATCCTTTAATTACAATTAGCTAGTTCAACAATTTTATTTAGACAACTGTGGTTTAGTTACGTAATTATGAATATTCATATATACACGTTTTCTTTTTAGAAGGGAAAAACAATAAATTCCACCATCAGACCATTCTCCATACTTTCTCAACTATTTCTACTCATCCTTCCTCCCTAACTTACTTCCATCTTCATTCCTATCCTTCCTCTGCTGGACTATCTTGGAGCGTCAACTATATTGACCTAACTCCAAATAGAACCCGTAAGTGGAAGTGTCACTATCTCGACCAAGCTTCCCCAGTAGGCAACTAACAGTCATCATCACACATGTAGGGGAGCATGAGCTAACACCATCCTCCCATGACTTCAGGTTTCAGAGGATACATGGTGGGAAATGCCTCCACCCCTCCTAATCATAACTAGGGTCCACACCCTATAATGGAATATACAGTGGCACCATGTTGCTGGGAGTTTTGTCATTGTTTATTCTGTTTTGGGCAGTCTCGTCACCTGAAATCCTGCACTGGTCCACATATCATAACAATGCATCCAAACCAATATAATTTCACATACAAAGATCCATACCATAATGTTTCTCGGCTAGTGGTCATGACATCCACTTTCATCATCCTTATCCCTTGGTTATTTCATAGCCCATAACCTGCAGATTAGTCTGTAACACAAACTCATACATTTCTATGCATTATCATCATGTAATTGCATACAATCATCATTNTTCAATTTTGACACCCATTCATAAAATTATCATTTACCAAATAGATTGCATCATATCCAACATCATTCTAACAACATTTAAACCTTCATAGGATTCACATTCACACAATATATCGCATCATATACATCATCATCAATAACATTTAAACATTCATAAAATTTACATTCACATAGTAGATCGCATTATATCCATCATGATCAATAACATTTAAACATTCATAAATTTTACATTCTCACAATATATTGCATCATATCCATCATTATCCAAATATATTTAAACATTCATAAGGTTCATACGTCTTAAAAGTTTAAGTGTATCATTTAATAGTTTCTCTGTGAATATAAAATAAATGTATGTAGGCTTCAGGTAATCCTGGTTGTCTAAGTCAAAAGGTGGTGTTACATACACCCAACCTTCGAGAAACATATTCTCGTGGTGGTCAAAAAAGTGAGGGATAGTCTCGTCGTAAAGTCTCGGCGTCTTCCCAAGTAGCAGATCCTAGACTATACTTGTCCCATTGGACCTTAACTTGGTCTACCAGACGGTTCCTAAGTTGTCGGACTCTACGGTCCAATATGCATAATGGTTCTATCGTGAGAATTCCCAGGTCTGATACCTGCAATTCCTTCCAATTTAGTTTATGTGATTCATCAACGACATAATGACGTAAAATATATACATGAAAAACGTTATGAGTTTTATGCAAGTGGGGTGGCAGTATGAAATGATAGGCAATGGGTCCAATTTTCTCTTGGATTCTGAACGGTCCTATAAATTGAGGTGACAACTTTGTCCCCTTCCTGAACCATATGC
>JASDQU010109089.1:20944-35443 GCA_032191745.1 Picea mariana
TTATGTATGTACCTGACAACAAGTCCACCATATTGTGGTGTTAATATTTCTCATTCCATGAAGTCAATCTTTTCTATATGTTAATTTCCTCTATGTGAATATATTTAATGTGTTGTACCAAATAGAAATATTGAAAGCATAAATCATACATATTACTCAAATATATCACAAAGAACAATGGATAATGGACAATATGAGTAAAATATGATACCTTTATTATATGGAAACAATGTTCACTTGCCATTTAGAGGGAGAAATCTAAACCTCAATCAAATAGAGCAAAGCCCACGTTACAAATGAATTCCAAGAAACCTTTTACAATGCTTCTATATCTTTATATAGTATTTTCTATCCCCTAAGAACACTTTAGAGAAGAAACATTCTAGTAGGAAGAACCTTCTAGTAAGTCTTCTTACAATAGTTATGTTCATACTATTACATAGGCCTTATTTATTAATGATGACCTCCATACATAGCAATACATAGTAATCTATTTACTTAGGAGTTTATGACCTAAACATGCCTCCCCCCTTAAAAACAACCTTGTCCTCAAGGCTTGAGATGTGGAAAGTGTTGCCATCTTCTGGATTTGTATCCTTTCATTGAATTAAAACTTCTTGTGCGAGTGGAGAAGACACTCTCGTGTGAGAAGAATGGCCTTTGGCTGCAATCAAATGGACCTTTTTTTATTTTTGGCAAATTATTTTGAACTAGACAATTGAATCCTACCACTTTCTTTAAGAAGGAGACATGAAATAATGGATGGATCTTCAAAAGCAACAGTTGAACCAATCAGATCAACAAAAACATTGAATTATTCATTTGAATCTACTGAATCAACCAAATCTACTTATGGATCAATGGGATTTGACTCTTCATCTTGAGAATTAGGTTCTTCGTCTCTATCATGTCTATCACGAAACTCTTGATCTCTATCACAATCATCATCTGTACATGGAACTGGATATCAATCTCAATAAACTCACTAATTTCCTTCACCTAGACCTAGAATTGCTTGGGCTACATGTATATCTATATATGATACTACTGCTTGTGCTAGAATTGGATCTGGGTATGGATCTAGGTAGGGATATTTCTCTAGAATGATAAGTGTGTATTTCCTTCCTTCATCTCTACCATGAGCAACTGGATCAAGAGCAGTTGGAACAGGTTCTGGACCTCAATCATGAACATATGGATCAACATCACAATCATCATTAGTAATTGGCTAATGACCTGTTTCATCAACAAAATCAACAATGAAATAAACTATTAAAGCTACTTTTACTCGATCAAATGTAATGGATTCAATTGATGGTGCTGAAAAGACTGAAGCGTGTGATGGATGTGTACTATGGGGTGTACAATAGTCATGATAGGGAGCGTGTTGGGCATATAAAAGGAACTGATCAATCCATCACTTGCAACACTAGATCATATCTAGGAACAATTGAGAATGGCTGGGATCAATTTCTTTGAAAATTGATAGATGTCAGATCATTACCTCTTGGAAAATGTGTAGATTCTGGAACACTACTTATTGGGACACAATCTTATATTAGAACATAACTCTAAGGAGCACAAGCTTATGCTGGAACATAAACATCACTTGGAACACTCTCTAATGTTGGATCTTCACTTCTTGGAACACTAGAAAACACATATTCCTTACAAAGCTTCTAGGAACACGTATAGATCTTGGAACATCACTTATAGGAGCAATAGGCTATGTCAGAACATCGAGCGATTTTGGAACATCACTTATAGGAGAAATAGGCTATGTTGTAACATCAAGAGATTTCAAAACATCAGAAGTAGGAGCTACATGGTATATACAGATCCGGTTCCAGATAAAATGCAGTTACAAATAAGCTTACCATTACCTCGTGATGGATGAATACGATAATTTGGTCGATAGCATAGGAAGTAAAAAATACATCATAGTAAGAGACCGAGTGAGTAGTTTCGGTTTCATATTTTGACCTTAAACCATATATTCGTGAACCAGAAGCAAAGGGGAAAGCAACACCAAAAGCAATAGTTTAAGTAGCCCGATCAAGTCTACAGCGGTGACAAACATCCTGGTTCGGGGAATGCATGCTCCATGTTACTATCGTCGATCGATTGATCAACGACCTGCCACCTAAGAAGCCATAATTCAATCTATCTCTATCTCCCACCCAATTCATTATTAATTTAGAGATTCAAAGGATTAAGGCCTGATTTCTCACGATAAGATAAAGGAAGTCCTACAAACTTCATGGGATTGAGGAGTCAAGTTCGTAGGCCATCCTACCTAAATGATTTGGATTCTACATTGGGTATTAAGGAACGAAGGAGGGGAACAATGTGGAAAGTTTGATGAAGGAGGGGAATTAGGGGAAATGGCCTAAGACAATGACAAGTGGCAATTAAATTGATCATTTATTTTGGAAAGTGTTTTCTAAGTCGTGATAATACTTCCTTTGCTTGTCAAGTCTACTCCCCTAAGGAAAAGACCCGAAAAATTGGTATACATAAGCCTTAATTTGGTAATGTAAAATAAGGAATGGCATGTGAATAAGGGTGACTTATATTGTACTCCAACTTCATATTGAGGGTTATCGCTTTGATGGTTATCCCTATGAGGGTTCTCCCTTTATTAGGGGCCTTACTTTAATATATAATTGTACTTTGTAAAATTGATTTTATCTCAAGGTGCTAAATAGTCAGTTAAGGTCAACCTAAACATGGGAGGTCTGCTCAGTGTTTGAATAGTACCAATAAACTTACTTTTATGATTCACAAATCAGACCAATTTAATGATCATTTTAATGTGTTTTATTGCCACTAGAAGCACAATTATCCTTACTTCATTGAAGGGGGTGTTTGTCTAGTTGGAAGGTTAGTGTTAGTGCTAGACTCAAGCGATATAACTTACCTCAACTCATTGAGAGTGATACTTCTTACCACATTAATAAGGGGTCATTCGCTGTTTGATGAACAAAGGAGTGCTTTCCTAATTCCAAAGGGTGTAGATAAATCCAACTTGGTAAGAGATGAAGGAAAGGTTTCAATTACATCACCTCATTTGAAGGGAAAAGAGAAGGAGAGATGATAACTATTGAAGTGATATAAATGATTCCAACCTCATGAAAATGAGAGACACTAGTGATGGCCCTATTTCAACAAGAGTATGTAAGCTGCAGAGTTAAAATACTAGTTAAGGCATGTAGGGAGATTTGGGTTTTGTAACAACCCCATTGTTACGACTACAAGCGAAGGCGAAGGTGCGATTTTTTTTTGTTTTTAGGCAGGATGGCATCGACAACATAGTTAACCACACCTAGACAAAGAACACATGCACACCGATTAGGCAACAAACAACTATGACTCAACACACTAGCACAAGAGCAACAGGGCGAAACATGCGTAAAACAACAAGGAGAAACAACTACCCACCCGACACAACAGGACCATGCCTACAAGCTAAGGGACAACATCCCCCTCCTGACACAATGGCCTTGATGAACAAAGACTAGAACCTCAAGGCACACAAACCAAACGCATGAAGGTGTTCAACCCATGCGCCAAAAGAAAACTTACAGCGCTCGACAACACTCACATGGAAGGCAACGGCTCCGACCAAGTTATCATTTGTTGCTATCCAATAGGGCACGCCATGATCCCTTCATCGGGAATCATGCCCTCCCTGGGTTATAGATGCGTCAATAACCTTGGCGCAACATATCCTATCTGGACCAAGGACTCTAGATAACTCTGATGCGCTAGGAGACGAATACTGACAAGAAGGCTACACCCCTACCCCAAGCAACCTGTCGACGAGACGTAGGATGACGTCGTTCGAAGGAAGCGCAAGCTAAAACACGACTTCGCCAACAACCCAACCATTCATCTAGTCTAAACTAGTCAGTCAATAATTACAATTTATTTTAACAATGATTACCAATCTAAATTAGCAAGTCTAAATTACAATTTGGTCATTAATGTACAATCTAATCTAACATTAAACACAACCAAATTTAGCGAGTCTAAATTACAGATTAGTCATTAATATGCCATCTAATTTAACATAAATTACAAATCCATTTAGCAAGTCTAATTAAATCAATACTAAAACTATAAATAATAAATACAATCTAATTGGGCAATTCTAAATTAATCCAAAATTACAATCTAACTTAGAAATTAACATTTTATAACAACGTTAACAATATCAAGAAGAATGCTACAATTTTAACACTTATTAACAATTTAAATCACAACATGCCGTCTAGCTACATTAACCGTACTAAAATAACAAGCTGTTTCTTAACACTAAAAGAAACTGCAGAGTAATGACAATGCCATTAAAGCGGGCTATTTCCATGCTGTTGGTTAATTGTTCAAGGCAGGTACCTAAAATTCGGCAATGAAGACCATTAACCTCGTTGTAAGCAATTAATGTAAGACAGTGTCAACGCTGGGTAATCATTCAATTTGAAGGAGAAATCTAGACATTACTAACTACAGAAAAAGGTCAACCTCAACAATCGCTCCTCAGGTAATCGCTTCCAATTTTGGGTAATTTGTTCACAGGAAAAAAGAGAGTTAACGAAATAAAGTTAAGGGAATTTCCCTGAGTACTTTATTGACAACCTATTCGAACGATCAACAATGGATTTATTTAGCATGAAGGCCAATTAAAGGGGATGGGATTCATTTAAGAGGAGAATCAAATATGTATGTGATAGCCATACCTTCTGGAGGGATGCCCATATGTTTCGCTACCATACAAGGTGATAACGTATACATAACGTTGTACATTGTATATAAGGCTGTGGATTTAAATGTAACACTAACAATACAGTCAATAATTTGCTGCGCAAACAATGCTGTCCAATCTGACTATAAGAGATGCATACTTGACTGCTAGGTAAGAAAAGGAAATTCAATGTGCAAAGGAGGTAGTTACGCGATCGAAATATGAATAAAGAAGGTTAACTCCGTAGGGTAAACTCGCCATCAGATTATTAAAGGCACAAGTGTAATCACCATCTACTTATCTCCAACACAGAATGCATTTTCCATCATTTAATTAAAACACAGGGGCATTCACCATCAATTAAATTGAACACGAAGTACAGTCTCCAACAGATACAGTATATTGCATAAGGAGAAATTCGTTGCCAAGTAATTCTATTTTTAAATGGAACTCTAGCAGAATATTTAGAAACCAAAGCTCGATGGTCAAGCACAATGATAGTGAAGAGCTGGAGAAAATGAAATTAACGAAAACCAGAGAAGGCAGATCGAATTCACAATGCAATTTAAAAAAAAAATACCGAAGAAAGAGAAAATTACACTTGTGACAAAATATACAAATGTTGTTCATTACTGCACGCATTTGAGAAACTTCACAGGACCAGAGGAGCTCTGTGTGTGTTTCACATCTCCGGGGTCCAAATGTATTTTCCATGAGGCACATAAGTTAGATCAAATTGAATATAAGGCGAAGTTCCAACACCCTTCGCAATTTCAATCTCAAATTAATATAGTTCTAAAACAATATAATCTCAATTTAATATTTGAGTCCTGAGTTACATCACAAATATGAAACAAAGTTCCAATGCCCATTACACTTTCAAAATTCAGGTCAACTAATATTTGAGTCTGCTAAGTTTAATGCAACAAATTCGTTGGGTAAAAACGCTACCCAGTAAAAATAAGGCAGAGGGAAAATGCATGTCAGGGGTCAATGCCAGGTAAAAAAAAATTGCATGGAATAAAGGTGAAAAGAAGCACAACAAGGTGGGGACACAAGGGCCATCAACATGCAACACAAGGGGCGTCGAAGGCAAGGAAAACCAACACGAAATTGCAGTCCAACCAACATCTATGATCACCGTAAAAAAATAAATCAATTTAACATTGTCAACAACATTAATCACAAACACGGTAAAGAAGAACACCCAGTAACCGCATCATACATACAATGCAGTCCAAATAAAAGTTAAGGTTGACATTCAAGTGGGAATAAAAAACACAGTCTTAATAAGGAGAAACATTGTCATTAAATCACAGAGAATGACGATGAACAACACATAGAGGTTTTCAATCGCAAGAAAGCACAATGAACATCAACCAACCAAGAGCAATCAACCGGGGTAGACGACCGGGTAGAAACATCCTTCACTCATCATCCACGCATAGAAAAACAGGGCATTAGGATCTATAGGTATATTAACACTGAAGTGACGACTGTTGATCTGGCTCTTGGCCGACTCCTCAGGCGAGGACTGATGAGCTAGGGACGAGGGTGAAGTAAGAAGCACAAAATCATCACAAAATCAATAAAACCATAGGACGATCATGACATGCAGGGATTGAAAACCAAGGGAATCAATCAACAACAAGCTTAAGGCTATGGGGGAGAATCAATTATCAATTAAAATGCTCAGTCAATCATTTTC
The DNA here is from genome assembly GCA_032191745.1 of Picea mariana. Classification (NCBI taxonomy): domain Eukaryota; kingdom Viridiplantae; phylum Streptophyta; class Pinopsida; order Pinales; family Pinaceae; genus Picea; species Picea mariana. The sequence goes on from JASDQU010109089.1 coordinate 27,397, forward strand.
TTTACCCAATTAAAAATACCAAACTAAAAGCGTAAAGTATACTAATAATCTACCATGCAGAAATAAAGGAAGCGTACCGTATCCCAAGTCACCTTCTCCCTCTTGCCAACCAATGAGACTTCACTGGTACCTCCCAGCCAACGCTAGGGGTACTCTTCTTCCCCCTTGGCCCCCCGAGCTGCAAAGGGGTCATGCACACTAAACCAGAGAATCAACTAGCTCCCAGCTCGCCTCTCAAGGCTGAGCTACCACTCCTCACCGATCTGGGTATCCCAACTCCCACAAGCTAAGTCAGTCAAGTCTAAAATTCTGCAGCGGAACGTTACACATAAAAGAAGAGATCCATCCTCCTCCTCCTCCCTCCTTTATATAGAGTTTCTAAGTCATTTACTTTCCCAAAATCCCATTTAATTTATTGTTCAATAATTTAATTCATAAAAATCCTCCCCGTACATGTGTCACCCATCCCCTTCATTGCACCATAAATTAATTTCATTAATTAATTAATTACCCCTATATCCCTCACCCAACTAAAAGCATTCCTAGAATTGCTCCTAGGTGTCCTCATATTCCCTTACACATTTTAATGACTTACCCCCTTACTAATTTACTAGTTGAGTTTAATTTAGAAAGTTCTCAAGTGCTATATACCTTCCTAAGTTAATCTTTCTGCTTTTTCTTTGTGTTTCCCTTTTCTTTTTATGTTTCCCTCTTTTTCCTAATTTCCTAATTCTTTTAAATTTCCCTCTTTCCCTTTTCATTTAAACCTCAAATTGGCAGGTGTAGAAAAATAACCTTTTCCCCTTTTCCTTTTAATTAATAAATTTTTAATTAGCATAAGTGATAAAACAATTATTTCCCCTTTTTCCCCCTTTTTAAGATTTATCCCCCAAAAGATTTTTATAATTTAATTGAATTACTTACCCCCTTCTTGTCACATGATTAATGATGATTATCATTATTATTTATTTATTTATTTTTATTTTTATATAAATAGACATTTTTTTTTTAATCGCAACTATCACTTAGACCTAGACTTTATTTTCCTAGGCTGGGCGACATTTTATTAGGGAAATTGTTTTAAATATTTCTTATCATGTTATTCATTCTAAGGCCATCTAGGTTTATTCACTTATTAATTAACAATGTGATGTGCCCTTCAGGACACATTAGGTGCTCCAAGGGTGCCACTCACCTCGTTCTGTTTCCTTTGCGCAACGTGCCCTTCAGGACGCACTACATGCTCTAAGGGTGCCACTCGCCTCTTTCTGTTTTTGTTCCACGATGTGCCCTTCAGGACACACTACATGCTCCATGGGTGCCACTCACCTCTTGGCTGACTTGGTAGACATGTAAAACCCCTGGAGTCAATACTCCGCCATGTGATCTTGTGGGAGACTAAGGGCCTCTAAGGAATAAAGCCCCTGCCTTATTGCGCACCCCTTAGAATCATCGTGAGCAACTGTCGCAATCTTCCCTCACGACATCATGGGTCTTCTTCAACTAGGTAGTCGTTAACCTACAATTTGAGCCACAACGGGAGTGCTAGTAGGCTGTGGCAGGGATGCTGTCCACACCTCTCCCTCAACGTCTCTGGTAGTCGTGCGTGACCCCTCTACTCCACATGTGAGTCTGGTCAGCAAGCTATCGTCAGTTTGCATCATCAATGGATCATGTTAGAATAATATCCATATTCATATCATCTAATCAGATGCACAAAAGTCATATATACAAAAATCAAACCCCCAATAGTCCACTCCCTGACTCGCTCTGGAGTCCAAGGGGTTTCATCGATCCCTCTGCATCCTTGAGGTCCAAAATCCTGCACACTCAGGAAAACCGAGTCAATAGCACCTGTCTATGTTAATACAAAAAAATAATATTTCATCAACCCATAACGCCTCATAATCATAATCAAATGCCCCATAGTATAATAATTTGGATCACTTGCAAGCAAGTGTCCTCAAAGAATAAGTGTGCTCAGTGCGCGAAAGAGTGGGATGTTACATACACCCCCTCTTGGTCTAAACTTTGTCCCGAAGTTTCACAGTATATAAGTGCCGAAATAATGTGTATCATAATATCATAAGTCTATCTATCAAACAAAAATGGAAACTGTTGGCGCATATCATATGCGTCCTCCCAGGTCACTGAGTGCGGACTATAGTTGTCCCACTAGACATTGACCTTATCTACTCTTCGACGCCATAGTTATCAAATTTGATGATCCATGATGCGGATCGGCTCTGCCGTGAGCGCCCCCTTGTCCAATACCTATAAGTAACTCATGTCAATCACATGTGTAATATCACCAATATAATGTCTCAAAACAGATACGTGAAAAACATCGTGCATACGCCTCAAAGAATCAGGCAAGGCTAGTCGATAGGCCACGGGGCCCTTCCTTTCCACAATATCGAAAGGTCCCATGAACCTAGGAGAGAGTTTAGATCCATTTACAAACTTGATCAAACTCTTATGCGGTTTTTACCATAAGAAGAATCGATCGCCAACTTCGAAACTACGGTCGACACGGTGCGCATCGACATAACTCTTCTGCCGATCCTACGCTTCTTTAATCCTTTGTCTTATTGTTTTCATTTTCTCTTCCATTTCTTGGATTGATTCTGGTCCCACCAAGACCCTATCCTCAAGATGATCCCAACTTAGAGGCATCTGACATGGTCGCCCATAAAGGAACTCGAAAGGCACCATCTTAATGGTGCTTTGGTAACTGTTGTTGTATGCGAATTCTACCAGTGGCAAGAATTCTTCCCAACGCTTCTGTTGGTCCATCACGTACATGCGCAACATGTCCTCCAAGGTCTGGTTTATTCATTCAGTCTGCCAGTCAGTCTCCGGGTGATACGCAGTACTAAAGTTAAGTTGGGTTCCCAAGGCCTCTTGGAAACTGGTTCAAAATCGTCCAGTAAACATCGATCCTCGATTGGATATAATCCTCTTAGGCACACCATGCAGCCTCACAATCTCATTGATGAAAACTATAGCTATGTCAGGTGCCTGATATGTTGTATGCACATGAATAAAATGAGAAATCTTCGTTAGAGTGTCGACTACTATGAAAATCAAGTCATGTCTCCTTGTCATTAGTGGCAATCCAACAATAAAATCCATTGAAATAACCTCCCATTTCGATTCCGGAAGAGCATGTGGCTGTAGTAATCCTGCTAGATGTCTATGTTTGACCTTTACCTACTGACATTCTAGACATCTGGCCACATAGTTGACTATGTCTGCCTTCATTTCCTTCCATAAGAATAAGGGTTTAAGGTTCGCCCTCATCTTCGTGACTTTTGGGTGGGCCATGTACACTGCTCAGTGAGCCTCATTTAGGATCAAACTCCTCAACTCCTCGTTCAGTGGTACGTAAATCTGATTCTTAAACCTCAATAATCCATCATCGTCAAACATAAATCCTTCAAATCTTGGTACCATCATTGTGTTTTGTCTGATAAAATCCTTGACATCTTTGTACCAGTCATCTTCACGCTGTAAAGTTAGAATATTTTCACGTAGATTCATCTGAAGAGGCAACACTGAAAAGATGCATGGTCTCCGACTCAACGCATCTACCACTCGGTTCACTGTTACTTTTATGTAAGTAATCTCGAAGTCGTACTCGCTAAGCAATTCTGACCAACGTCGTTGTCGAGCGTTCAGGTCGCTTTGCATAAAGATGTGCTGTAGTCCACAGTGGTCCATCTTTAGTTCAAATTTTTGTCCAACAAGGTAGTGTCTCCAGACCTTCAAGGCATATACAATGGCTAACAACTCCAAATCGTGCGTCGCATAGTTCTCCTCATGCCTTCTCAGTTTCCTCAAGATGTAAGTGATCACTCGACCGTCTTGCATCAAGACTCCGCCTAAGTCTTCCTTGGATGCGTCAGTGCATACCAGGAAGTCCATGTCCATGTCAGGGACCTTTAGTATCGGTGCCATTGTCAACAACTCTTTGAGCCTCTGAAAAGCTTCCACACATTTCTCGGTCCAAACAAACTTCTTGTTCTTCTTCTGCAACTCCGTGATCGGATTTTCTATCTTTGGAAATCCCTCGACGAACCATCGATAGTATCCTGCTAAACCCATGAAGCTACACACTTCCGGGACATTCATCGGCGCAGGCCATTCCATAATAGCCTTGACCTTTGCTGGATCCATGACAATACCTTCCCCGGAGATGACATGCCCTAAGTAGTGAATCTTTGATTGATAAAATGAGCATTTGGACAACTTCCCATACAATTTGTGCTCTCGCAGACACTGTAGTACCAAGCGCAAGTGCTCGTCATGATCCTCCATCGTCTGAGAGTAAATCAAAATATCATCAATGAATACTTGGATGAACTTGTCCAAGTAATCGCGAAACACCCTGTTTCCCTTGCGTGACGTGCCCTTCAAGATACACTACATGCTCCAAGGGTGCCACTCACTTCCTTTTGTTTTTCTTGCACGACGTGCCCTTCAGGACGCACTACATGCTCCGAGGGTGCCACTCACCTCTTGAATGACTTGGTAGACATCTAAAACCTCTTGAGTCAATACTCCGCCAGGTGATTTTGTGGGAGACTAAGGGCCTCTAAGGAATAAGGCCCCTGCCTTATTGCACACCCCTTAGAATCATCGTGAGCGACTGTCGCAGTCTGCCCTCATGACATCGTGGGTCTTATCGAACTAGGTAGTTGTTAACCTATAGTTCGAGCCATGAAGAGAGTGCTAGTAGGCTGTCGCAGGGATGCTGTCCACACCTCTCTCTCAACGTCTCTGGTAGTCATGCGTGACCCCTCTACTCCACATGTGAGTCTAGTCGACAAGCTATCGTTAGCCTGCATCATCAAAGAATCATGTCAGAATAATATCCATAATCATATTATCTAATCAGATGCACAAAAGTCATATATACAACAATCAAACCCCCAATAGTCCACTCCCTGACTCGATTCGGAGTCCAAGGGGTTTCATCGATGCCTCTGCATCCTCGAGGTACAAAATCCTGCACACTTAGGAAAACCGAGTCAATATTACCTGTCTATGTCAATACAACAAAATAACATGTCATCAACCCATAACACCTCATAAACATAATCAAATTCCCCATAGTATAATAATCTGGAACACTTGCAAGCAAGTGTCCTCAAAGAATAAGTGTGCTCAGTGCGTGAAAGTGTGGGATGTTACAGGTTTCCACAATGGGTTGATTGAAAGGTGGATTTTCATCATTTGGCTGAGGAAAAGGTTCTTGAAGGAAAATGTCTTCGGAAATGGCTATAAAAAGTTTCTTCTCCTTACATTTGTGCCTAGGAAAATATTTATCATCACAATTGTAACAAAGTCATTTAAGTTGATGTTCGACCATTTAAACCCTAGCTAATTTATGGATCTTGAGGGCATGATACATAAAAGAATGATTGGTGGGATGGGGTTGGGGAATAAAGGATGGTTTTTTTATTTGAGAAGTAACCACATGTTGTGATTCCATAGCTTGGTGAGTGGATTTGAGCCATGTGGTAGGGTAGGCCATTACGACATGAACACACATTTGTTTCTTTAGACTACTAATAAAACATTCTCTGGAAAAGGTATTTGACATGCCTTTTGTGTAGAAATTTAGTTGCTCAAAATCAAAGATGTAATATTCAACTATACATGACTGTTCAAGCTTGGTTAAGTGGACCAAATGATGAGTTTTAGTGTCAAAATGATGGTAAATATTTGTGATAAATTGAGTCTAAGCAATATAACCTTTGTGAGAATTCTTATGCGATTGCCACCATTTCCAACGTTCACAATATAAATACAAGGTAGCAACACAAAGTTTCATTATGTCATCAATGATGCCATGCAATGAAAAATAATGTTCTATTTGAGTGATCTAGGTAGTGGGGTATGAGCCATCAAATTCATTCACATGCACTTTAGGAAGGCAAAGGTCAAAAACAAGGGTGATAGAGTGAATCTCCATGGAGTGGGAGGATTCAAATACTTTGTGGTGTAAGGGTTGTTTTGGGTAGTTGGCGTCTGTGAATTTGCTACAAAATGTAGAGAGGTTGTCTTTCATGACAACCAATGCACTAATCTTGGTAGTGAGCGTGGAAAGCTAGTCATTAATTGTAGCAAAGTTTTTATTAGTACCGGCTTGAGATTTTGTGAGTTTGTTTTCTAAGACTTCAAATATTGTTCAACGTTAAGAACACATATGCCAATTTCTTGGTTCCGGGTGGCCATATAGAGGGGGTGCACAAGAAAAAAGGGAATGGGAGGGTTGGGATAGGGAGATGGGGTTACTGAGTCCACACAAAATTGATTAGTAGAGAGTTGTAGGAATATGATCTGTGAAAATTTCTGGAGCTGTTGAGATAGTTTGTTAATAATGGGGTGGTTGGGTTCACATAAGAAAAATCCTTATGGAAGAAGGGTACCACTGTGATCATCACGACCCCAAAATTCTATTTGGATAGGTCCCAAATAAGAGTGCTAGTGGGTCCACTTTATACTCTCTTTTATTTTATTTTTACTTCTATGGAGTTATACTCCAAACTAAGAAAGACTGTATTGACATAATGCTCAAATTCTTAATACTGAAGATTACGTAGGAATTCCCCAAACAGGAAGTAGGAAGCATAGTTTCCAATGAAAAAAATTTCAATAGAGCCCCTTGTTTCATAATTTTTTAAATTGACAACGAGGATTAGGGTTGCAAGGGTCCTAAGGAAAAAGGAGTTCCTTTTGCTATATCTCTTTGATATACTTGCGGGGTCCCATTGTAGTACTCAACCCAATATCTCAGGGCTCTAAGTAAGGAGGTTAAACTATACCCTTATCCATACTACCCAATTACCTAGGTGCAAGAGAGTAATCTTCTTGAGTGTTATTCTTGGTGTCACTATAATAGTTAGAAAATTGAGTGGCTGATCTAAAGCTAGTTTTAGGACACCTATAGGACTTTTGATATACACGAGGGTATGTGAAAGTGAATTGCATATATAGGTTTTTTCTAATGTGGTACTACTCGAAGGGGTACCAATAGGGGTTACAAGGGTTCCCAAACATGTGAAACCTCTTGTAGTTCTTGCATTTATTCTTCCCTTACTGTTGGTTTTCCCACTTAACGATATATCTATGTGTTATTTATAGATGCTGGAACATGTCTCTATCTTGATTTTTTTTTTCTAAAAATGGTGCAAGGAAAGAGGTCTAATACCACTTGTGATGTACCAAATAGAAATTATCCAGAGCATAAATCACAGATATTACTCAGATATATCATAGAAAGAACAATTAACAATGGACAATATGAGAAAAATATGATACATTTATTGATATGGAATCAATTTTCAATTGCATCTTCAAGCGGTAAAGCTCCAATAGAGAATAGCTCAGATTTCAAATGAATTCCAAGACACCCTTTACAATGATTCTATATCTTTATATAATAGTTTCTATCCCCTGAATAGACAAGGAAATTTCTAGTAGGCAGAACCTTCTAGTAAGATTTCTTACAATAATTTTGTTCACACTACTACATAGACCTTATTTACTAATGATGGCATCCATACATAGTAGTACATAGTAATCTATCTACTTAGGAGGTTAGGGAGTTTCGGACCCTAACATTTAATATTTCCATAATTTCTAAAATAGCGTTTGAACTTTAGCTTTTTATTTTATAATTTTTGTATTAATTATAATTTGCAACATTGTTGGAGAAAAAAACATTAAATACTTGCTCCTTATCATAATATCGATTAAGAAAAGTCACATATCCATCTATGTACTTTGGAAAATGGATTGAATAAAAATCAATTGTGATAAATTCACTACAATTTTCTATCAAACAAGTGAAGTGGGAAGTATAACATTAAAATAAACCATGACGAACTTGAACATTTATCAAGAATAGAACACACATTTTCCTATACCATTAGTTGTACCAAGGTAATAACCCACAACTCCCTAAGTTTTAGTGTAGAATCACCTACCACTACAGTTAAATCAATTTTAAATAAGATTTCGTGATGATTTTCTCATT
>JASDQU010109089.1:37757-51046 GCA_032191745.1 Picea mariana
CTGTAAACAGATCAATATAGGCTCCAAAAGTTCAATCCAGTTGATCAAAGCAAAATTGGGCATCAAAAATAGAATATCCTAATTCCAAACACAAATTTCAAATGGGTTCGCAGCCTAGCTATAGGGTGCAGTGCGAACATTAGTGAAGTTCGCAGGCTAGACACAGGTAGGGTGCGAACACCTCGCACTAGATTACACAGTAGGGTGCGAACTTAGATGATTCTCGCAGTCCACTAAAGGGTACAGTGCGAGAATGTCTGTAAACACAAAAATTTGGAGAAAGGACAAAAATTTTGAGTGAACTTTCAAATCCAGAGAGTCTTGATGGATCTCCCACAGACTCAGAGACCAGAAAACAAGCAATCAAAGCAAGGGAAACTAGACTAACTAGGAAACAATCCGTTTCCCAGTGGAGTCGCCAATTTTGTTATTGGATAAATCTGTAAGTGTGGACACAAACCGATCTCCCTAGATCCACTTGGATCTAGAACAAAACAGAACAGAACATAACGCCTTCCTTAAGTTTTAGATATTGAATTTACTAACTAAAGAGGGATGAGTGACATATCGTTTAAATGCCGCTTCCTCTCGCCATCGCTATCCTAGATCCGTTCCAACGCTCATACAATGATGAACCTGCAAAAGAATGCAACCAACCAAAGTGATAGAAATATCATAAACTCAATATAAACCTATGTATGTGATCAAGGAATCATACAATAAAACACAACAAGCTTTATAGGAAAGAATCATATTACTGTNTACAACCATGGACTTGATGTCATAAGGTCCCTTCCAACTATCCTTCGTTCCCCACACACTTCTTGCTCCAAGGATTCTGAAACCATAGATCTGATAGCTACTCACAATCTATCTTGACAAAGCAAATCTCAAAGCCACTCCAACCAAGCCAAAGCTAACAAGCTCAAGAACCAACAAAGCTAACCCAAGCTCAAGCTAACTTTCTCCATGAGAACTCCTCTCCTTTTATAAGCCGAAGAAGATAAGTTGAGGAGGTTAGGATGATCCCACTAAATCATGAAAGCAAGTAAGATCCAAACCATTCGGATGCCACCTCACCATAGAAGCTTATCCTTCTAGAAAATTCGTGAAAACGCTCATTTTTCCCACGTGCTGGAATTCTCGCACCCTAGCTATAGAGAAACCTACAAACACCTCGCACCCTGGCTATAGTGCAACTTGCGAGAATGGGTCATTCTCGCACCCTGCCTATATAGCAACCTGCGAACTTCCCTTTTTATAAGGTTTTTACATAGGAAAAAGCAATTTCTTTTCTCAGGAGAAGTTCTTCTCCCTTCTCTCCTTAGGAACTTAGGCCACTGACCCCTCTGAAGGCAACAGATAGGTTTACATCATTAACTATCATAGGGATGATGAAAATAATGTGTAACAATAGTCCTCTTTCTTCTTGGTGTTTTCTTTCACTAATATAATCCTTGCCATTGGTGACATGAGTCTTATTGGTTTTTTTGTTCTTATGTCCTTATGCTCAATATTTTATTTCTTAGTTTAATTCTTAGTTTGTTCATTTATGTTTCTTTCTCTAACCCTCTTCCTTTACAGTTGTCTTGCTTAGCTAACCCAACTAAGCTTGTAAGCACCTCTGTTTTTTTTATTTAGGTGACAAAAGAAGCGCAACAGGAGCCTTCCCCCAACTCATGGTGTGTCACCATCCTTTACGATGCAGTTTTACTACTTTCCACTGACTACTTGAGTGTTGATAAAACATTCTTTGTTAGTTAATTATCTACTAGTTTAGGAACAACACATACAATTTATAAGGTAAAGTCAGCTTCTTTATTTTGAACACTAACAATACACAGTTCAGACTTTCAAAACATATAACAACAACATAAAGTCTCATTCCTCTCTTCAACAGTGGTTTAAATAGTCTTCTTATGAAAGGGGTAATGTAGGGTGTTACCCTTAAAATATCTCTAACAATATTTTTAAGCGACTCGTTCATGAGCCCAAGCAGGCCAAGTGTTGTAACCTCGCTCGAATACCACTTTGTAACACACCCGACACCTAAGTACCCTTTATAAGGATGGGGAATCAAAAATTTTCTTACTTTAACCATCTCAAATCCTTTGTCTGATGTCTCCATCCTCTTCTACTCACCCGTATCTTTCTAATGACTGCGACCAAGCTCAAATCTGAGCTTTAGATTGCACGTTATGGCCTCCTAAAGCTCTTCGGTTGTCATTAGTCAAGGGCCAGGTGGTGCCCAAGTGGGTCCATCTCATTTGTACCATCTTCAAATTCCTACATCCATGGTTGAAGTCCATCCACCGTCCAATCCAACGACATGACTTGATCCCCATTGAGCACATAAGCTAGAGGGGAGTTCGGTGTTCGGCACTTCGGCATTGCACACCTCTTTTCCTTTCTGCGTGTAAATCCTTCGAAATCCTAAACTCCTGAAGGAGCCTAAAATCTCACCACGTGGCTCTGGCCTTCACGCCTTTCGGCTTATCTGCGACACTGCACCCTAACCTCCAGAGTCTCGAAGTCTCAGACTCCCGAAGGGTCCACCCTTGCACGTGGTGGTATATTAAATGCAAAGGTAAGGGCAGGTGAGTCCTGAGTACTGCACCCACCATATGGACCAAGAAAACTTTTGCTAGGGTGGTGACACACTGCAAGGCAGAGATGGAACATGGTCCCGTCAGTGGGTGACATGTGTCACGTTCTAATGGGAACATAGGGTCTGTGAAATGTATGAATCAAGGTGACACATGGCACGTCAATCATGGGTCCACGTCACTCTAGGTGACGTCAGTGTGCCATGTCACTTCGGACTGATAACCTTCTACTGCCCTTAGATTTCACGGTCAAGACATGTCCTCATAGACCCATCAATCTACGGCCTATGTTATTTCATAACTTCGGTGTTTAGATTTTTTGGCACTATAGCAGCTCTATTCTCCCGAAGTGGGACTTCGTCGAAGTGTTGTATGCAAGTCCCTCCACTGATTGATCAAAAGGTCAAGAAGGGTTCTCAACAGAATCTCTAGATCCATGGCTCACATCAGTTCGTGACTCCAGCATTTAAGGAATTTGGTGCTTTGACACCCCTGTTCTCATGAAGTAGTCAACATTGGACTGACCTTGGCATAGATCCAATGACTAGGGAGACTCCTGATTTCCCGCGGATCTGTGGCTCGCATTAATTCACGATTAGTAAGTGGGTCAAGGTTTAATAGAGGGACAGTTCCATATGTTACAATTAGGGACACCACCACATGTCAGTCAATCTCGTGGGTAATTGTAACAATAAGTTTCCTTCAGTCGGTTTGAAAGTGGTAAGGTCATAACACCTCAGAGCTTCAAACTCCCAAATTCCCAAAGACAGAAAGGCTTAGCTCCTTTTGGCCTAGTGCATGGTTCCCAGATCTTGGTCATATGGGTCCTCTGAAAATTCTCATGGGCTACATGATTAAATCTTAGTTGTGAATTGGTTAAGGTCATGGGCATTAGCCCTCAGTCACACAGGTGAGGGGTCTGAAGAAGGTTCCCTCCTTCCACAGAGTTCAAACTCAGTATTCCCATGAAGGTAAATTCGAGGGGTCGGTAGGGCTTCAACATTCTAGTTAACCCTACCCCGACTCTCTTGTAGACCCATGTTCCATAACCCTCTAGCAACTAAGCTGAGACAACCAGAAGACCATTCAAAAGCATGGAATTCACAGAAAGACAATGAATATTTCTACCTTAATCATTCAATACAAAATTTATTCATAGACATGTATATTCAATCATCATTTCCATTCTAGTACACAGAGTATGAAAATACTTATCAGAAACCAGAATCATGAAGCGAGGGCTGAAAGGGGTGCATGTTTCCACCCAACTATAGGCACAACCACTCTTGAATATATTTATCGATGGCCACCCCCCAGCTAGACCACAAAGCTCTGAGAGAGACTATTTTTTCTTGCTCAATGATAGTCGGGGTTGGAGGTTACTCTCCTCCTCCCACAGAAACATAGCAAACATCTTCCTCTGTACCAAGAAATGGGGTCTACAATGAGTATTTCCACAGTCACTCATCAATCCCATTTATCAGCTTGGACTGAAAAACACTGCCATCGGTTTCTTACACCCAGAATGAGCTTGTTTCTCAGTTCTCCCTCGAACCAGAGAGTTGTAGGCACTCTTTTCTCTTCCAAAGATTGATCTATCCACTATGCTTCCTCACAGATCTTCCTCTGCCGACCAAATTACTTCCCTTATTGCCTTCCTCATCACGATTGTGTGGGTCTGAATTCTCAGCTCATGCCTTGCATATGAGTACTCTGCCCCATCTCCTCATTAACTATTGAGGAGGGATTTTTCAACTACCAGTCTGACTAGTAATTCATTTCTGGGTCAGAGGATTGTTCTGAGTCTGGGCAATTAAATTTAGTAAGGTACTCATTTGATGGGGGTCATATCAACCATTTTTTGTTCCCCTCGCCATCTCTCTCATAGTATCATGATCTATCTTGGCAAATCCCCTTTTCAGCAGTTATGCAATACTATCCATTTTAATTAATAGCATAAATACATGCATTACCTTTTATAGGAAAAGGTTCATCAAATACAACATTCACACATGTTTAGTCTGCCATAGTCTTTTGGAAAGTTATAGTTATATTTACAAGATGGGGGAAACATGGTTATTACAGTGGTATTTTTTTAACAAGTTAAACCACTTATAAATGAGTGTATGCAGTAAATTAAGACAATTTTTAGTGGCTATAGAAAACTTTTGTAACAACAACAATAAATATTGAAAGTTTTCTAGAGTTAGGGTTATCAATTTTAGTAGGATGTTTGAGAGAGTGAGAAAATCGATTCTAATAGATGTTTTCACCACAAGAACACTCTTAGACTAGTGTCATTTTTCTCTAGGGATTATGGGGTCTCAAACACATTAGTTTTATGGGAAAAAATCTCACAGGGATCTCATTGAATGATCAACAAGATCTCCCTAGGATTATCCTAGTAATCCTAGACATAAAATGGTTTAGACTTCTTTGGTTTCCCTAGATCTAGAGCACACAATACAGTTTACACAAAAGAGGGGTAGATCAACATACCTTTAACCTGAAGATTGTTCCTACATGTCCTAGATTATGTATATCTGAAGTTCCATCTCTAGCTCCTATCACCTGCTTCCTGCACACAAGCAACAAACACTACTAATAGTCATATTTATCTAGTGTTAGGAATAATCAATATGCCTTAGATATATCCTAATATATTACTTATAAGATCATATCCAATTCATTCATGAATAGAAAAAGATCTATCGATTAATCATGAAGAAATTACATCAATATTACATACCTTGGATGTAGATGGATTTCTTCTTTGCTCCTTGCTCCTTGCTTCTCTCTTCAGCTTATTGGTCAGGCTAGGCTCACTAACTTTTGGTTGTGATAGACAGGACAAACACCTTTGCAAATGGGAAGCATAACCTTGCTCTTGAATTCTTCTCATCTTTCCCAAGCCTTTCCTTTGTTATATAGTTCTTTGGAGGAGGATTGGGAGAGCTTCTAGATCTTCCAGATACCAGTAGAGACTCGAATTATGAGTTCCTAGGTCCTTGCTATGAAGATACAACTCATCCCTCACCTATCACCTTGTAACTCCCTAAATCTAGAAGTTTTATAGATCCTCACTTGTTGAGCTACTAGTGACATGTGAGGACCCTCGCTTGTTGAACTACCAGTATCATGTGAGGATCCTCACTTGTTGTCTACTATGTATCTAGTGAGGATCTCCAAAAAGACTCAAATCTTAGATAAAATATGCATTTTGACTTACATCTTCTTATGGATTCCTATGTGACCTATAGGGTGGAAATTAAAGCTATAATAGATGCCCCTAATGTATTTAGGTTTAGAAATAAGCGCCTCAATGATGAATGCAACAATCAATTTATAATAAAATCTGTTTGACAAGCACTTGAGTTATCAATAACAAAAATTTTATTTAACATGTATTATGATTGCAATCCAAATCAAACAAAACGGAAACCTATTCCAGAATTTACAGCTGGCAAACGGGCTTTTTCTAAAGGAAACATACTCCGGAATTTATAGTTGCCATTAAAACGGTCATTTTTTGAAAAAAAATCCATGAATTTCATTCAGCTCTAATTCAAGCAGGTGTCTATTAAAAAAAAATCATAGTTTGGGAATTTGAACATTTCTCAGAATGAGTGTATGTTAACTTTATTCTCAGTTGCTCATCTTTTCAGAAGATGGTCTCAAAAGTCTACTTGACTTAATGATTCCTTCATTGGAAAATCACTGGATCGCACTTAATTTGTGTACGATTCCCTTTAAAGTACTTGAATTTGCATTCCCCTTAAAGTAGATAAGGACATCATTTTTTCGAAAAACGCTTTGCATTTACCACTGCTGCCATATGACATAAGTTATATGCTAATACAAGCTAAATCAGAGACAAAGAAAAACAGCTTTGAAAGAAAAACAGCTTGAGACAAAGGAAAATAGCTTTGAGCAAGGTTATTACAACTTGGATTTAAAACCAGTTACGGTCACGGGATCTTTATGCCATGCTTTAAATCAGATATCTTTAGTTAAATTGAAGCTTTGATTGTTGTATAATTTTAATTTTTTTTTAATTAGTTGTGTTAATCCATACTTTATTGTGATATTTTCAGTGGAGATTTATCTTAATACTAAATTTATCAAGTTTTATTTTTTTACTTAAACTTTCAATCAATCAAAGGAAAGAAATAACTTTGTAGTAATCAAGTAATCAAATCTTTTTAACTTTGAAGTAAGCAAGTAATCAAATCTTTTTAAATTTTTTTATGAGCTGTAAATTTTTTTATATCAAAACTTAATGTATTAAAAAAAGTTATAATCTCTTCTCAACTAAAATGTAAAACTAAATTGATAATTTTTGTTTTTTAAAAAAAATAAAAATTATTTAAGAAAAATAAAAATTACAATCAAAAGTTGCCGATGGCATTACCTAAAAAAAAATCATTCAAAAAGATTGAGAGTAATATCAAGATCATAGCATAAACAAAAACCATCTGAAAGCCTAAAAAGCACTATCTTTTTCAAGTCCTAGATTAATATATATCTTTTAGTGTTCCAGTTCTACCAAATGACAAGTTAAAAACCTGATTGTAAACTAAAAAGTTTATTTAAAAAACATCTAGAGTAGCTTGCCTCTTAAACTAAAAGGTTTGTTTAAAAAACATTTAGAGTAGCCCGCCTCAGAACAGCAGGCTGACGATCTTGGCTTTCCTAAAGAACAAAATCTTGTTCTATTAGTTTCAGACCTTCTTTAGAAAGTTTATCAGTTTCTTGATTTTGTTATCTGGAAATATGTGTGAATCTGAGATTCTGGAAGTTTCCAGCAATGAGCTTGAGATGTTCTGCTACAACAAAGAGTTTAAGATTCAATCTCTTTTCTACTAAAATGTAAAATTAACTAAATATATTATAATAAATAACTAACTAAATTGAAATATATAAATCATCAAAAAAATTATTTTCATGGTCAAAGAGTTTAAGATTCAATCTCTTTTCTACTAAAATGTAAAATTAATTAAATATATTATAATAAACAAATAACTAAATTAAAATATATAAATCATCAAAAAAATTATTTTCATGGTCAAAGAGTTTAAGATTCAATCTCTTTTCTACTAAAATGTAAAATTAACTAAATATATTATAATAAACAAATAACTAAATTGAAATATATAAATCATCAAAAAAAATATTTTCATGGTCTTATAACTTATTAAGTTCTAACTTTTTTTTTTTTAATTATTTTTATGGTTTTATAATTTATTAAGTTTTAATTTTTTAAATATAATAAGCATGTATTGTTTTTATAGTCTTATGTTTAAATCCGTTGGGAGAATCAATCGAGTTATCATTAAAACGGTCATTTTTAATGATAGCATTAAAAATCAAACAAAGGGAAACCTATTCCCGAATTCATGGTAGCATTAAAACGGTCATTTTTTAAAAGCAAATCCATGAATTTCACTCATTCCTGATCCAAAACAGGTGCAGAATAATTAAAACAATGACATCTTGGAAATTTAAAAGTACTTCTGAGTGAGTGTGACATAACCGATAAATCTCATTTTTCTGTTTTCAATCTCAAAAATCTATTAGGGTTTAAACATCTTTCATCCGTAAATTCCGACATTACTAAACTAATGTGCACAGCGCTCATTGAAGTACTTGATTGTGCATTCCTTCCAATTTCCCAATGTAGATGAGGATATAGTTTATCGATTATAAAAACATTGCATTTACAATTTACAATTGCAATTTTTTGAGTATTAGAAGGAAGTCCTGTTCAGTTTAAGTGTTCAGTTTAAGTACTGATATATGTATATGTAAACAGTTTATAAAATGAAGATTATAATAGAGAAAACTCTAAATTATAGAAAAACTTATTTTATTGTCTTGTAGCTAATTGAGTTCTATCCATATCCACATTACAATGATGCATTTGTGTATGAAAACATTAAGTAATGAAAACTTAACCATCAAACTTACTTTGCATCTTATTGTTTTTTCTTCAATTTTGCAACATATGAAATTACAAAATTATAATCATTTTATTCATATTTATAGTTAAAAAACTTCCATCTGTTTAGATCATATTTAGGGTTTTAAGATTTTTATGGTGAAATTGGTTATCAATATTGTTCGGTAGTGTTAACTTTTTTGATCACATATCAAATCATATTTGTTATTAGGTGTTGGGATTTGGTGACAATGAATTCCTCAAAGGATGGATTTGGATCCTATTATTCTGCGTTGGTTGTAACTAAAATAGATCAAGTTAGAATATGGATAGGAGTGCATTTAATAATCAGTTTCTTGTGTAAATGTATATAAATTCATGTAAGGTCATAGAGGCAGATACGCCAGAGTGAGAGGAATGAGAGAACTTGCTAGTCTGTTGTAATCTCCATGATCTAAATAATAAGATAACCGATGTCTATGCTAGGTGGATGTAGCCCAACGTTTGGGTGAACCACGTGAAATATTGTGTTTCTTATCCATGTGATTGTTAATTATCATATGTGAATTGTGTTTTCCACATTTGCAATTCCAACAAGTGGTATCAGAGCTGGTTATATGAGAGGCGTCGAGGGTGTCAAAATTCAGAGGAGCAACAATTCCATATGTGTGTGCATTGATCTCCACATTGTCGCAGGTCCCTCCTCTGGAAGGGTGCGGCGTCTTATTACCTGCACTTCTCTGCTACAAAAAATTTCAAATTGTCGCAGTCCATTTGTGTGGTATAGTGCAACGAATCTTTAATATCGTCGCACTCTGGGTGTATCGAGAGGTGCATCGACGACTCCTTAAGATAACATTCGCATATGGTGTTTTGACTTTTGAAAAGATTAAAGGTTTTTTGATATATTGTATGCATAATACATGACAAATTCAAGTCATGTGGGTGAGTTAAAGTAAAGAAGGTGGGGGACTTAAAGTAAAGAAGGTGGAGGAATTAAAGTAAAGGTCAATTTTTTTTTTTATTAAAAGGTTTTTTTATTAAAAAGTGAATTTTTTAGTAAAAGGTTTTCTTTATTAAATTTTTTACTAAACCTTGTGAAGATTATATCATTATTCCTCCACATTATTTTTCAAAGGGCCTTCGTTATTATAAGCAGTGATTTGGGCATTAGGAGATTGTGTGCTAATGGCTAAGATGCAGAGTTCAAAGTTTGAAGTTGAAAATTTTAGTGGTAAAAGAAACTTTGAGCTATGGAAGCTCAAGATGCGGGATTTACTGGTGCAACAAGGGTTGCAAAAAGCATTGGCAGACAAGTCAAAGAAACCAACAGCCGTGACGAATGAGGAATGGGAAGATTTGGATGCAAAATATCTTAGTACCATTCGTTTATATCTGACGGATGATGTTCTATTTAATATTGTAGGAGAGGATGCAACATCGGGCTTATGGAGCAAGTTGGAAAGTCTATATATGATGAAGTCCTTGACGAGAAGGATCTAATTGAAGAGATGGTTGTATAGTTTGCAGATGAAATAAGGTACAAAATGTGTTGACCATTTAAATACCTTCAATACCCTTATAGTTCAATTGACTAGTATGCAAGTTAAATTCGAAGATAAAGATAAGGTTCGTTGCGTGATTCTTGGGATATTCTAGTCACCTCTGTTAGATTTAGATCACTAGATGATCCAAGTGGATATCAGTGTCCACCCACCTTTTCCAACTAGCTCAAAACAATTTTCTAGCAATTTTGGTAATTTACTATTTTTAGCAGTTTTTAACTTCCGGGGCTATTTTGAGAGCCTAAATGAAGGTTTTTCAATATCGAGATTGTTAATAATATTTGAATAAATAATTGGTCCCCCCAAATGAATCTCCTCGATGATACCTTTCCAATGGGCTATCATACTCCTAAAACGAAGATCGTATGCAAAAGTTACGACCCCGAGAAGTTGATGTACTAACTTACCCAAACAAGGCCCACATGACTTTTGGTGCTTCATCTCTTAGGGTTAGGTTTTTGGATGTCTAGGGTTTTTGGCATTCTTGTTTATTGTAAAAATTCCTTCAGAGCCTCATTTTAATCATCTTCTTGCGAATGCGAGTAGTTGTCACATCTATTCTCAGATATAAGCTACCACCATTCTAGCAAGTCTTTCACTCTGTATTTTTACAGTCTCTGTACATTTATTTCATTAATAGAAATCATGTATTACTATATATCTGTGTTTATCATTGCATCTATGATACATTTATGTTATATTATTGGATATCCGCGATATCTCTATGCATTTCTTTATTATATCTCTGCTCTCATTTCGTGCCGAAAATAATTCGGATCAGTGGTATCAGAGCAGGCTGCTCTTGATCATTTTTCTCGGTGCATGTCCCCGACGAGGTCCGAGTATAGCAAGTTGGGTCTCGATCTTGTCTCTCTTGAAGACAATCACTCTCGCACACCCAAGAAACCCTCAATGGCGGAAGAAAAGAAAAATGATGGAGCAGACAATCCTATCAATTTGTTGCTTGAGAAAGCTCTCATGCAACAGAGGGACGAAATGATGGATAATTTGTCCACATCCTTCAATGTCTACTGATAACAGCAGGCACATCTTCATCAAGCGTCCACTTTGGAGGCACCTCACCTTTCAAGGTACAATTTAATTTTGATATTCCTGTATTTGAAGGACATATAGATGCAGAAGCCCTAGAAAAATGGTTAACTCTGCTAGAAGGTTATTTCTTTGTTCACAATTTTTTCGATAGACAAAATATCACCTTTACACTCCTTAAAGCTCTCCCTTATGTCAAACATTAGTGGGAAACCTATTGGGAGAAAAGTTCCATAGAGAAGTCTGGAATATATGGGGTCGAGCCCACTTGGGATTTTTTTGTGGATGCGGTAAAGGAACAGTATTACCCTGTTGGAAACTATGAGGACCAATACATGAGATGAACCACACTGCAGCAAGAGAGGGGCCAAGCAGTTTCAAAGTTCACCAATACCTTCCATACCTTGTGCACCAAGATGGGTATCAAAGACTCCGAACGACATTTGGTTCTGAAATACTGTGGGGCTCTACACAGATACATCCAGACTGAAATGGATTTTTTGGACATCTAATAACTCGGTGTTGCTTATCGATATGATGTTAAAATCGAGCAAAAATTTAAGCACTAGAACAAACGGGATTTCAAGTCTGCAAATCTGCAACAACCAAAGTATGACAAAGATGGCCCTAACAAACAGTCTCCTGAAAACCAGTCCAAGCCACAGGAAAAGAAGGGTCACAGGAAGACAAAGAAGGACGCCGAAAAATGGTGTGATTTCCATAAAATCCCCTGGCACAACACCGATGAATGTCGCTCAAAAAAATCATTGGTGGCTTAGATCAAAGACAAGGAGCCGAAGCCCGATTCAGAATCTAATTCTGAAAATACTGTTAAAGGACATATCATTGACACAGACCCCACTACTATTGTCGTGACCGCGACAATTCAACAAGAAGAACCAACAGATCCCGAAGAGGGGGAGCACCTTTTTCATTCATAGATGTGGGTGAAGGGGACCCTGTTGTATTTTATTGTGGATAGCAGAAGCCAGAAAAACCTCATCTCATAAGAGGTCATCAAACAGTTGGGATTGTCGACAACACGACACCAGCAGCCATACAACATTGGGTGGCTTCACCAAGGATGAGATCTCCATGTCAGCCAACAATGTCGATTATCATATGACATCCAACCCTTCAAGGATGAGGTATTATGTGATATTTCCCCACTGGATGTCTGTGATGTCCTCTTGGTCCAACCATATATGTGAAGACACCATGTTGTTTATGAGTTTCGACCCCATAGTGTCATTGTTACTTTGGGGGGTCATCTCTACAGAATACCAGAGGTATTTCCAACTATTGTTCCACCTAAACAGTGCCACAATGTAGTATCTCATATGAAAAATTCATCTTCTTCACCATATTTTCAAAAGGGGAACAAAAGGACACTGCAACCACTACAGCCTCGCCCTAAGCACCCTCTATCCAACAGAATAAGGTCGATAAGGTTGCAGCAAAGCGCAAAGATTCATTTTTCACACAAGCATATGATGTAGCCAGACTAGCTAAAAATTTCCAACCCTTCCAGCCACATGTTTGTGACAACCTTCAACAAGCTAAGCAGCGCAACTTCTCCAACAAGGCAAGCAACTCCTCAAGATGAAGATTCAGCAAACGCTTTTCCCTCTCCAACGGGCACTCAATGCAATGGATACCATTTCTTCCTAAGTAGGGAGGATTGATCCATGTGGATATCAGTGGCTACCCACCTTTTCCAACTGGCTCGAAACAGTTTTCTGGCAATTTTGGTATTTTACTATTTTTAGCAGTTTTTAACTTTCGAGGCTATTTTGAGGGCCTAATTGAAGGTTTTTCAAGATAGAACTTCTCAATTATAGTTGAAGTCATGATTGAGCCCCAAAAATGAATCTACTCAAGGATACCTTTCCAACGGGCTATCATACACTTAAAACGGAGATTGTATACAAAAGTTACGACCCCAGGAAGTTGATGTACTAACTTACCCAAATGGGGCCCACATGACTTTTGGTGCTTCATCTCCTAGGGTTAGGTTTTTGGATGTCTAGGGTTTTTGGCATTCCTGTTTATTGTAAAAAGGCCTTCAGATCCTCATTGTAATCATCTTCTTGCGAATGCAAGTAGTCGTCACATCTCTTCTAAGAGATA
>JASDQU010109089.1:71543-83467 GCA_032191745.1 Picea mariana
GTTATTTATTTATGTTAGAAGGCCATTATTTCATGCTCTTGTAATAGGTTTTTTTGAAAGAGCATAGCCTCCATCTTTCTCTCTCTCTCTTCAGAGATAAGCTACCACCGTTCTAGATAGTTTGTGTTCTATAGTATTTTGCTACTTTATCCATTAATAGAAGTTGGGTTTTCACTGTATTGTTGTGCCCTCTGTTACATATTTGTGTGAGTGTTCTTTGTTATATTTCATCTTTCATTTTTTCTCTAATAAATCTAGATCAATGGTAGTAGGTCAATCTTCTCTTTGATTGCTTCTCATATCCCCAATGAAGTCAGGGTATAGAGGGTTGGGTCTTGAGATAGTTTCACTTGGGGACGAATTCTCTCACCGAACTTAGCAAAATCCCATGGAAGAAGACAAGAGTGACGACAGAGAAAGATATCATTTCAAGGTGTTTCTCGAGTAATCCCTCACATGACAGAGGAACGAGATGACGTAAAAATTTTCCCAAATCCTTTGACGATTGTCGAAGGCAGCTAGGGCACCTTCACCAAGAATTCATTTCATAGGTGAGACACTATTCAAGGTACAAGTTTATTTGAAGGATATATAGATGAATATACTTTAGATAAATAGTTAAATATATTAGAGGGTTATTGCTCGGTTCAAATAAAATTGACATCGAAAAGATAACCTTTTCTCTCCTTAAATCCTTTCCCCATGTTAGGGATTGGTGAGAACATTATTGGGAGAGACAGAGCATATATGAGTCGACAACATTCAAGAAATAACCCACTTGGGTGGCCTTTGTTGATTCCCTCAAGGAGGAATTACAACATGTTGGGAACTATGATGAATTTATTGGACATAGGTACATCTAAACATAGATGGATTTATTGGACATATCCTCATTATGAATTGATTATAGATATGTTATATGAGGCTCAAACTCACAAAACAAGTGATAGAGTAAGGAGATACAACCTCAAGACAACCAGTCCAATACATATGAAAAGAAGGGTAATGGGAAGCCAAATAAGGGCACTGAAAAGTGGTTTGAGTTCCACAAAATCCCCTGGCACAACACTGGTGAATTCCTCTCAAAAAAATCATTGTTTTTTTAGCTTAAAGAAAAATACTTGAACCTTGGCTTAGACTCTAATTTGGAGAAGGATAAGGGAAATCATATCATTGATGGAGGACCCAGTGTTACCATCACAGCTGCAAAGATCCAACCAGAAGAGTCAGAGGATCCTAAGGAGGGGGAGAGATTTTTCCATTCAAATAATATATGGGTGAAGGGGACCCCAATACATTTCATTATTGACAACAAGAGCCAAAAGAACTTGTTCTCAACCAAGGTCATCAAGAGATTGCAATTGTCAAAAATTCCACACCCCCAACCATACACCATCGATTGGTTGAGCTCGGGACAAGACATACATTTCAATTAGTAGTGTTTCTTGTCCTATGACATCAAGCCCTTAAAAGATGAGGTATTATGTGATTTTTCCTCTCTCAAAGTTTGTGATGTGATTTTAGGACAACCTTATATATGGAAGTGTCATGTTGGCTATGGGTCCTGGAGTTATAGTTTCATTGTTACTTTGGGAGTTCATCCCTATAGTGTACGAGAGTAAGTTATGACTACCGAAATTTCATTGATCTCAGAAAAATAGTGCCGAAAGGTAATCTCTCAGACTAAAAAAATTTTCCTCTTCGTGGTTTAGTTAGAAGGTGAAAAAAAGGTCACTATGACCACCACAACTTTAGCATAGGGTTTGTCTACACAACAGAAGTAGGTGGACAAGGTTGTAGAGAATATAGAGACATCTTTGCTTCACCTATAAGGGTTCCTCTACACTATTAGGTCAAACATTCCATAGAATTGGTACCTAGTTCTCCCTTACCCGATGGTCTAATATATAAGAACTCCATTCTGGAGAATGAGGAAATAAAGCATCAAATTCATGATTTCATCTAAAAGGGACACATTCGAATGAGTTGCTCACCTTATGGGAGACCAATTGTGTTGGTGCTAAAGAAGGATGGGATATGGAAAATTTGTATTGATTATAGATCCCTAAACAAAATCACTATCAAGAATCGATACCCAATCCCCTAGATTGAAAATATTCATGATTAGCTTAAGGGTGTCAAGTTATTTAGTAAGATTGATCTAAAGTTAGGGTACACAAAGTTATGATAGAACAAACCAATGTATGGAAGATAGCCTTCGAATCTAAAGAAGGAATTTTGAGTGGTTTTTCATGCCTTTTGTCTTAACAATTTCTCCAACAGCATTCATGAGGATTATGGAAGGTATCTTGCGTCTAGTCACAAAATATTTTGTGGTCCTATATTTGGATGAAATTCTCATATTTATAAATACTTGGGAAAAACATTTGTAGCACATCTAACAAGTCTTGAGCACCCTTTGGAAACACAATTTATATGCCAATATGGAGAAATGCTCATTCGACATGCAAAGAATTCAATACTTGAGATACATCATGGATGAACATGGGGTGCATGTGGACCCAACCAAGATCTAAGCCATTTGCGATTGGCCAACTCCAATAATTTTGACAGAGCTCTGTAGCTTCTTCGACCTCACCAACTTCTACTATAGGTTTTTGTTAGGATTATCTCATATCACTTGTCCCTTAATTCAAGTACGAATGCCTCTGACTATGATATTGTTGAAATCCTTACTCAGTACAAACATCCAATGGTAGATCATAGTGAAACACTATCTGATGTTGTTTTCATATATCCCACCGTTGACAAGGAGATGTACTCCATTCTGTAGGCATGCCAACAATGGAAGAATTATATTATTGGAAATAAAACAATGATCCACAGTATTCACAAGCCTTTGCAATTCATGCAAACACAAGGAAAGTTTGTTATAGCAATATTTGCCTCACCATATGCAAACTTGCTCAGAGGGCCTTTTTCCATTTCCCTATGTAGACTTGAAGTCCCTTTTTGTAGTTCCTAGAGCTAAAAATTGTATTTTTCCACATATACGCACCCTAACAACTATACATCATTCGTATACGCGGTTTGCACCATTATAGCTTGTATACATCAGGTTTTGTGCTCAAAATTAAAAAATGGTGTCGAGTTTCCATGTCACATCATGAGATCCATGATACTTGACTTTCCATATATTGGAAACTTTCCGACTCAACCCTTCAGTTCCATCTAAAGGATATAAATGGACCATATCCAAGCTGTGGAAAAGAGGAGAAGAATTCAAATTTGAGAGAAAAATTACTCTGGAGAAATTATTCACTTCATATTGAGTCTGCATCCCTTTGTCCTTTTAATTCTGAGCACATTGTTCATTCCCTAAGCTCTTCCCTATTTGATGGAGAAACTCATTGTCTCTCTTATATGAGCTTGCCTTTGGTGGAGGATTGAAGTGGTGGAGGCCCAAAGGGACTTAGTTTCTCGGTTTCAAACATGCCGACACAGAATTTTGTCATTCATAAAATTTTGTTGATTACATTTTAATAGAAATACTCTTTTCTTGTCCAATTAATGTCTTGCAAATATTTGAATTGTTATTCCATGGGCATATTTTTTATGAATATTGATGGATTATGGTATTGAATGTGATAAATTTATATATTATCACCATATGCTTGTGTATCTTGGTTGTTGAGGACAAATAATCAAGCTCCTTCTTTGTACCTTGTGTTGAATGATCAGAGATGCCTTAATTCTCTCCTTTTAGCGAGTCTCATTCCATCGACTTCGGACCATCTATTCTGGAAACGAGACCTAGAGTCCTATGAGTACCTAGAGGCTTGCATTCATCAGTGGTAGGCTCTCTCACCATCGACAGTTGGGAATACATCAATGTCTCATGATCGATGGATTTTTCAAGTGTTCGACCTCAACACCTTTATTCGCACTTGTAAGAATGCACTCGGTGCCTTAATACCTACTTTAATTATCGATAGGTTGTCTCACATTTGTTAACGATATACCTAAATGACCAGTAATCAAATGAAGCATAATTGTGTTTGACCTCAACTCCTTTATTCACATAATGTATACTTACACCTTCGACTGATCATGTAGAATACTTGAAGACATCAGTTCATAGTCNTATGACTTCGGTGATCATGAGAGATCATATTGTACTCCATTGTATACAGATATCTTCAAATTGATTTTGAGATTGGTTTTCACTGGGCCTTGTTCATGACTATGACAACCTATGGCATGTATCTACTTTTGTATTTCCTATTCATGGCCATTAGCATCTATTTGGTATAATTTCACATGGATCTGCAGTGTAATTCAAATTGGCATCCATGTGCACAAAGTTAGTATGGATTGTAATATTCTTATGAGCAACTAGTTCGTCCAGTTGGGTCTCCATTACTCCACTTCTTGGAATTATAATATATTTTGGCCATCACAGATACTCCTCTAACCTCACACATTAGGGGGCATTTGTTATAGCAATATTTGCCTCAACATATGCAAACTTGCTCAGAGGGCCTTTTTCCATTTCACTATTTAGACTTGAAGTCCCTTTTTGCAGTTCCCAAAGATAAAAATTGTATTTTTCCACATATATGCACCCTAACAACTATACGGCATGCATATACGTAGGTTGCACCATTACATCCCACATACAACGGGTTTTGTGCTCAAAATTAAAAAATGGTGTCATGTTTCCATGTCACATAACAAGATCCATGATCCTTGACCTTCCATATACTGGAAACATTCTGACTCGGCCCTTCAGTTCCATCTGAAGGCTATAAATGGGCCATATCCAAGTTGTGGAAAAGAGGAGAAGAATTCAAATTTGAGAGAAAAGTTACTTGGTGAAATTATTCACTTCATATTGAGTCTACATCCCTTTTTCCTTTTAAGTATGAACACATTATTCAGCCCCCAAGCTCTTCCCTATTTGATGGAGAACCTCATTGTCTCTCTTATATGAGATTGCTTTTGGTGGAGGATTGAAGTGGTAGAGGCCCAGCTGGAAGGGACTTAGTTTCTCGGTTCCGAACGTGCCAACACGGAATTTTTTTATTCATACACTTCTGTTGATTACATTTTAATAGAAATACTCTTTTCTCGTCCAATTAATGTCTTGCAAATATTTGAATTGTTATTCCATGGGCATATTTGTTATGAATATTGATGGATTACGCTATTGAATGTGATAACTTTGTATATTATCACCATATGCTTGTGTATCGTGGTTGTTGAGGACAAGTTGTAGGTGTATTTCTTTGGGTCAAGTGCTCGATGGTGGACTTCATCGAACTTATGGACGAGGTAGGATCTTTATCTTGTCTTGTTAGAATATTTGTTTATATAGCATACCTAAGATTAGAGTTGATTTCTGTAGTCATTTTCGTCTGTTTTGGTTTACCCCATGCCATAGAGTGATTTTCCTCGTAAAAAAATCGCATAATCAACTCCATCAAAAGTGCTCCACATACATCAAAAAATTCCACTTGAAATTAATTAAAAGAAGGGAAACACCAACCATGTTGCAACTACCTCAGTCAACCCCCATTTGTGGATCTAACCATAGTTCTTAACTTGTGTGGGAATGAAACCTCTAAGTGTCCATAATTATACAACAATGACTCTTACTTTGTTGCTACTTATAAGACACTAAGCATAGGATAGCAAGTTTCATACTTCCACCTCCAAAATACACTCTTGTGCCATCTATGCCATCTTTTTGTTCCTTCAAGAAAGTATGAAAAGATAATTTGGGAGGAGAAGATAGTAGCATTGCTTTAAAATTATTTCTACTAGCCAAAGCTTCAACAACATGTCATCCAATATATTAGGTTGTGCATTGTCTATGTCATCACTAAATCAACCATCAAGAAGCAAGGGATGTATACTCCTCTTTGTACCCCAAACAAGCTCTAGGAGTCAGCCTCCAAGGATTACATGTTATCTTTTCCCTCCACCAAACATGGTCTATCAGTTCTCTAAGATGGCCATTTTGGCACCATGTAAAAAGAGTATCACAACCGAGGCCACTGCTAGGATCTTCTTTAAGCATGTTTGGGTTCATTTTGGGATACCACAAACCATTATCTCAAATAGGAATAGTAGGTTCCTCAATATCTTTTGGTCTAGCCTATGGCTTCTAATAGACACCAAGTTGACCAAATCGACTTCCTTTCACCTCCAAAGATATGGACAAACAAAAGTGGTCAACATGATGATTATGAATATCCTACGCACATGCAAATCCAAGGATCCATGTACATGGGATGAGATCCTTACATATGTTCATCATAGCTATAACAAATCCATCCACGGCTCTACTGGCCATAGCCCTTTTTAGTTGTGCTTGGGGTTCCAGCCATTGGCCCCCATTGATGTAGCTATGCTCTTTTCATCTCCACCTACAAATTCCTCCCATGCTCAGGTTGAGGTAGATAGAGAAGCCAATTTTTTTGAATGTATCCAACACCTCCAACAACAAGTTCATGACATCTTGTATAAGGTCAATGCCAAGTACAAGCAGTGACATGATCAACATCGAATTCCACACAAGTTTTAGGTTGGTGATAAGATGTGATTTTTTTTGTAGAAAGAGTGTCTCACAAGCCCCCATAGGAATTTTAGACCACTCTAATATGGGCCTTGCACCATCACAAAGATTTTGGGTGAAAATTATTTTGAATTTCATATTCCTTCTTTCATTGGCTTGCACCTAGTATTTAATGTGGAGCTTCTTAAACCATATTTCCCACCTCTATTAGACATCTCAGAGGTGGATGAGAAATTGGTCCCTACAAAAATCAATCATGACTGCATTGAGGAATCTATAGTGGATCAAATCATGGACACCAATATGAAGGGAACTTGCTAGAAGAACATATAACTCTATCGAGTTGTCAAAGAAGGAAAACTTCTTCAGTAAGGCAAGTGGCTCACCAAGGTTTAGATTCAAAAAATGTTTCCCCATCTATTGTGGGAACTTGACGCAATGGGCACCATTTCTTCCTAAGGGGGGAGGATTGATATAGATGGATATCAGTGGCCACCCACCTCTTCCTCTAACTTAACATGATTCTTCATCTTGGAATTTTTGTTATGCTTTTTTGGGTCCTAAACTTTTGAAGCCATTTTGAGGCCCTGAATAATGTTTTTGAGGGAATTTAGGCACCTGGGTTTATCTTTCACACACCCGTACCATGCCACAAATTGTATATCTTAGTTATAGATTTCCAATGAGCTACTATGTGCCCCAAATGAAGATTGTATTCCAAAGTTACACCCTGAGAAGTTGATGTATCAATTAACCAACTTGGGTCCTGCAAACCTTTTGACACTTCACCTCCTAGGGTTAGGGTTTTTGACCTGTTATCATAGGATTTGTACTTGTGCTAATCCCTAAAAAAGATCACCAAATATTGTGTAACTATGGAAGAAACTATCGTTGTCACATAAGTAGATACTTCCCTCATTTTAGTGATGGAAGAGTTCCACTACAAGGGAGGCTTCCCTGGTGACCTCAAGGGATCAAATATCAATATTAGCCAAGACTACATTGCCCTATCTTGTTCACATGTTAGTTAGGTCTAGCGCTAGGAAGGGAAATGAGAGGTTGCAAGGTAATTGTTGTACCTGTACGAGACAATGAACAATTTGTAGCATATATAGAAAATTATCAAGCTGATAGATGCAATCTTAATCCTTTAGACACTGGACAATCAATAATTGTTGTGGTTGTTGCAAATTACAGTAGCACACTATTTTTATAACAACAATTAATACTTTGCAATAGAACAAAATAAAAGTGCTCAGGAATGTAGTAATTCACCATTAAATTAACCATTCAACAAGTGTAATATTATCCAATTGTTAGTGGTAATTTCTGAACAAATTAAGCCACTTATAAATGTGTGTATGCAGTAAATTAAGACAAATTTCAGTGTCTATAGAAAAATTTTGTGACAACAACAATAAATATTGAAATTTTTCTAGAGTTAGGGTTATCAATTTTAGTAGGATGTTTGAGAGACTAAGAAAATCGATTCTAATAGATGCTTTCATCATAAGAACACTCTTAGACTAGTGTCATTTTTTCTCCAGGGATTATGGATTCTCAAATGCATTAGTGTTATGGGAAAAAATCTCACATGGATATCATTGAATGATCAACAAGACCTCCCTAGGATTAGCCTAGTAATCCTAGACATAAAATGGTTTATAATTCTCGAGTTTCCCTAGATCTAGAGCACACAATTCATTTTACACTAAAGAGGGGTATATCAACATACATTTAACCTTAAGTTTGTTCCCGCATGTCTTATATTATGTATATCTAAAGTTCCAACTCTATCTCATATCACCTATTTCCTGCACACAAGCAACAAACACTGCTAATATTCTTCTTTCTCTAGTGTTAGGAATAGTCAATATGCCTTAGATCTATCCTAATATATTACTTATAAGATCATATCCAATTCATTCATGAATAGAAAACAAATAATCTGGAGGAAAACCAATGATCTATCAATTAATCATGAAGAAATTACATCAATATTACATACCTTGGATGTAGATGGATTTCTTATTTGCTCCTTTCTCCTTGCTTCTCCCTTCAAATTCTTGGTCAGGCTAGGATCACTGACTTTTGGTTGTGATAGATAGGAAAAACACCTCTGCAAATGGGAAACATAACCTTTCTCTTGAATTCTTCTCCTCTTTCCCAAGACTTTCCTTTGTTATATAGTTCTTTGTAGTAGGATTGGGAGAGCTTATAGATCTTCTAGATACCACTAGAGACTTGAATTATGTGAGTTCCTAGGTCCTTGCCATGAATATACAACTCATCCCTCACCTATCACCTTGTAACTCCTTGAATATAGAAGTTTTATAGATCCTCGCTTGTTGAGCTACTAGTGACAAGTGAGGACCCTCACCTGTTGAGCTACTAGTGACCTGTGAGGATCCTCACTTATTGTCTACTATGTGTCTATTGAGGATCTCCAAAAGGGCTCAAATCTTAGGAAAAATGTACATTTTGGCTTACATATTCTTATGGATTCCTCTCTGGCCTATAGGGTGGAAATTAAGGCTATAATAGATGCCCCCTAATGTGTGAGTTCAGAAAAGGAATGGATGGTTGAAATACATTACAATAAAATATTGTCAATAATAATAAGACTCCATATGAGGAATTGTGAGGAGAGAGCATAGGAGTTTTGGAAGTTAAAGAAGTTATGCAATCAAACACCAAGGATGAGAGTATATATATACTATCCCCTAGGTATACATACTCAAAATCTAAATAAGCATGGTCGAAAAACAATACACTGCAGATCGGTGATATGAATTGCTAGACCATGGCCATGAAATAATACACAATGGATCCATGTCATCAATAATACCATGGCTAAGACAAAATAAAATGTGGATCTACATCATGAACACAATCATATCCACCAGAAAATACAATGTGGATCTATGACACAACATATAGATATCTGAAAGA
Source organism: Picea mariana (assembly GCA_032191745.1). Lineage (NCBI taxonomy): Eukaryota > Viridiplantae > Streptophyta > Pinopsida > Pinales > Pinaceae > Picea > Picea mariana. Next base: position 81,037 of record JASDQU010109089.1, read on the forward strand.
CAACGAGCATTGAGGAGAGTGCCCCCGGAGTCTTCAAAGTTCTCATATACAAGTGATATACTCCATCGCATATTGAGAGGGGATGTTGTATAGGAATTATGTTTCCCCAAACCCAAGGTCTTCGTCCCAAACCCTGATGGTAAGAATCTACAACATGCGAATAGATGAGCTAATGCCGAGCATGGTAGAAACCATTTGATTACCAGTTATTGATGTATACCATTAACAGACATCAGGAGACCCACAAATGATGAATATGGACCCAAGGTACCCAGTAAAATCTAGCGACTATGAATAGATGAGATGGTGTCAAACACTCATAGAATCAATAAATCAGGAGTCAATGATGTAAAACCATTGTCGATCACAAGGAGGTATACCATTGAGGACTAAAAGCTCCAAGGTACTATTTGTTTTATAGATCCCTCTTCTAGATAATTTGTTGAATTCAATAGGAATATATCTGTCGAAGGAGGGCCTTGATGTATCCCCCATCAATCGACACGAAACATACACTAAGAGATGATGTGAAGAGAGAGTATCACTAAGTACAATTGAAATAGGGATGGTCGGCTCATAAATTCAAAAAAACAACAGATGGTCGACTCGGGCTTAAACTTCCCCTGAACATATAGCATGACACAATGGTGACTTGGAAGCAAGACACAATAGTTGTACGAATATAGTGCAACAACACAGGAGGCATCAAAGCACTCTTCATAATGACTGGAAGAGTAACCATTCGGAGGAGTATCTCTGACACGTATTACTGGGACGACTCTTAGGAAAGATAAAACCCAATTGTATGATGAGGAATCAAATAGGTTCCATATTCAAGGGAGACTCAACCAATGATACCATTTTGAGTATAGACTAATGGTAAAAAAACCCACTCTTTTTTTTTAATTTTTTTGGGGGGTTTTTTATTCTCCTTCATGGTTTAACGAGCACGAAAGAATGATGCAAGTATGCTCGGTGTGTATTTTTCATTCAATTTTAACAAGAACGGAAAAGAGTTAAAAGGATACTCGTGAGTGTCTTTTTCATGTCCTTTTACGAGTCCTAAAAAGAGATAAAAGTATACTTGGTGGGGAAGAACAAGTGGCTTAATGGCATGCTACTATGTTCCAAGTGAATGGAACCAACCTAAGGAATGAGGAATGCAAATGGTATTGGAAAGTGAGATCCACTCTTAGCAATTGTTCTCTCCATGGGTAGGTGGTGCAAAATGGAGGCCAAATAATGCAAGAGGTGGATGGTCAGGGCTACTACATAGTAGTAAGTGGGATATGGGAAAACAACGACGCAATGGTGAGAAGCATGAAGCAAGCAGTAAATGCATAGGTGACCATTAAGAAACAAAAAAATGTTCGATAACCCCTATGTGATATGGCCATAATATAAATGAAGAGAGGAAAATGAGGCTCAATCTTTCAAGTCATGATGGGTCTAAAGGAGGGCTCTTGGGCCTATGAAAAAAAGCAGCATGGGAACCAAATGGAAATTTGAGTGCTAACTAGAGTTCCCATGAAGGCTAGGCACTATTGCACCATTTAAGACATACAAAAGGAATGGCTAATGTGGCAACCAGCCAGGTTCGAACCTAAGGCGATGTGATGATAGAATGGATGGTTAATAATGCAAGACGAGAAATGTAAGGAAAAACCTATCCCTATATGCCAGTTTGGAAAAAACGTACTTCAAGTTCATTGGAATTCTCCATCTTCCGTAAAAAAACTCCTTGTAATCCTGTCAACACATGTAAACTATATTTTGGGGTCAAAATGCATAGTGAAATCTCAAAAGGAAAATATTTTTGGATTTTTTGGATATGATAAAAGCACTCACACAACACACCTATGTACAAGGCACTACACATTTGAATGGCTTACACCAAGTAAAGCCCAGGGATAGGCTCAGGTCAACAATCCTTTTCATCATCAATGAACTCATGAGCCAATGTTGGCATCATATGGCACACCATGTTGGGGCCATGCCACATAGAAATGAATCTATGTGGCCAAAGATACTCATCATGAGTGGTTTCATGAGCTATCAAAGCTCCTTTATGGGCTCCGTCAAGACATGAAGGAAGTACAAAACAAAAATATTTGAAGGTGTTCGACAACACAGGTATTCCAACAGAGGATGAACACCTTCAGCAACCACTCACATAACCAGATCAAAGATCAACACACCGATGTTTTCACGTGGTAAAACTCCTACGAGGAAACATCCATGGCCCCAGCCAACGCGGCCACTTGGAGCAGTTTATTAATGCAAATAAAAAGATTACAGAGAGATTGTACAAGAGAGTTTCTCACAATCGATCATCGGCAAATGACCCTCCATGCTCTTTAAATAGAGATCATGGACCAATCGGGTGTTAAGCCACGGATCAATGGTCGTTAAGATCAAGGAGAGTATGAAC
>JASDQU010109089.1:85539-96969 GCA_032191745.1 Picea mariana
TTAAGAAAAACTTGGGATAGGATCGAAGGATTTACAAAGGTGACACAATAGGAGAAGGAAGGAGGAATTAAATCCTATCCCCCCTTAATGACAACTTCATGAACTCCTAACATAGATCAAAGTTTGGAAAACTTCACTTCTATAGGAGACTTTGTGAAAATTTATGCAACTTGATCTTTTGTAGGGAAAAAGAGCACTTCAATAACTCGATCATGAATGATATTTTTTATGAAGTGCATGTGTAGCTCGATGTGTTTGTTGTGTTGATGTTGAACTGAACCTTTGGCGAGATTGTTGGAACTCTTATTGTCACACCAAAGGGTGGTCAGATGTTGCTACTAGAATCCAAACATTGAAAGGATCTGTCAAAGACACAAGGCTTCCTGAATTGCATTAACCACTCCTCGATACTCTACTTCTAATGAAGAAAGAGAAATAACTTGTTGTTTCTTATAGGCCCAAGTGATAGGGCCTAAACCAAGGCTGAAAACATACCCTGTAGTAGACATTTGATCATCAGGGTCGTTGGCCCAATCTAAATTAGTGAAACCAACCAACAAAGGAGTCCCTTCGGAACTGTAATGTATCCCATACTGAATTGTACCTCAGACATACCGAAGTATCCTTTTATTTGATTTACAATGGCTTTCATGGGGTGTTTGCATATACCTGGAAACAAGACCAACAAAAAAGGAAATATCAGGATGATTATGAGTAAAACATAAGAGGCTACCAGCTAACCAATGGTACAAAGTGACATCAACTTCAGGAGAAGTACAAGTGGAAATAAGTTTGAATTCATACTGGAAGGGAGAAGACGATGGTTTAGAATCATCCATGTGAAAGCGGTGAAGAATGTCACAAGTATAATTAGATTGAGAAAGAAAAACTCCTTCCTTGGTTTGCAAAACTTGGAGGCCAAGGAAATAGTGCAAATAACCTAACTCAGTCATTTCAAATTTCTTCTTAAGGATGGTTTTCACATGGTTTAAAACTTTAGTGTCACTACCAGTGAGGATAAGGTCATCAACATAAAGAACATGTATTATGATATGGTTTCCTACTTTCTTGGTATATACATTAGGGTCAAAATGACATCTAGAAAAGTGGATATCAAGAATAAATTTGTTCATTTTGGCATACCAAGATCGAGGAACTTGCTTAAGATCATAAAGATATTTTTGAAGGTGACAAACAAGACTTGATTTATTCTGGACATAGCGAAGAGGTTGTTCCATGTACATTTATTCTTTCAAATCCCCATGGAAGAAGGTGGATTTGACATCTATATGATGGACTTCCCATTTATGTGAGGCAACAAGGGATAGAACAAGGTGGATGGAATTCATTTTTTCTACGGGGGAAAATGTTTCATTATAGTCAATGCCTTCAACTTGAGAGAACACTTTAGTAACTAACCAGGCCTTGTGTCTTTCAACACTTCCATCTGATGCATACCTAGTTTTGTACACCCATTTACATCTAACAAGTTTTTTCCTTTTGGAAGAGGTACAATATCCCAAGTATCATTCACCATTAAAGAGTGATACTCTTCAATAATTGTTGTGTCTCAATTTGGATGACCTAAAGCTTTTGCAAATGTTTCTACATCACGAGTCTATGAAACTTGAGCCAAAAGAGAAGAGGCTTGCTAGAACTGTGAACAAGTCTAACATTGATATGAAGGATCACCGGCAAGATCACCAGTTTCTTTTTGAGTTGAATGAACCCATCTAGGAAGTTGTGGTGCTAGTTCTGGTTCATGTTCGATGGAATCATCTAGAGGAAGATATATAGGTGGAAGTGGATTTTCATCCGCATTGTCATCATCTGAAGAAAAAGAAACCAGAATAGGAACAGAAGATGGCACAAACATTGAAGATGGCTTGCAAGCCAAAGAAGGCACAAACGTCAAATTAGGCTCGTAAGCCAAGAGATTTTTATCAAATTTAACATCTCTTCAAATAATAATTTCATTAGAATGAGGTTGAAGAAGTTTGTAACCTTTGGCATCTTCAGAATATCCAACAAAAATACACTTCTCACTTTTAGGTTGTAAAGTTTTCCTTTTCTCATCAAGAATGTGAGCCCATGCTACAGTACCAAATACACGGTAGTGGCTTACATATAGATTAATTTTATCACATGCTTCTTTCAGTGTTATATTTTTTAGATCCTTTGTGGGAGTGTGATTTACTATTAAATTTTCATAGTTAATGGCTTCTGCCCAATAATCGAGACTTAATCCCTTAGATTAGATCATACAATTAACCATTTCTTTTAATGTGTAATTCTTTCTCTCAGCAACACCATTTTTTTTCGGTGTATATGGAACAGTTTGTTGCATTTGTATGCCATGTGTAGTGCAATAACTTGTAAAATTATTTTTCATGTATTCGCCTCTTGTATTTGTTCTTAACCTTTGAAGTTAATGTCCAAATCATTTTTCTACAATGGCCTTGTAGGAAAACAACTAGTCAAACACTTTGCTCTTAAGTTTTAAGAAGTAAACCCAAGTGCGTCTAGAGAAGTCATCGATGAAAGTTAAGAAATACTTTCAACCAGAAAAAGAAGGAGAAGCAAGTGAACCACACAAGTCACTATGAACAAGATGCAAAGGGGCCAAGGCATGTCAAGAGGCATGTTTGTCAAAATTGTCCCAATGATGTTTGTCGAGAACACAACTAGCACAAACACCATCTCTGCAAGAAATGAGAGGAAGTTCAATCACCATATTTTGATTACATACTTTATGCAATGAGTGATAGTTTAGATGACCAAACCGCTCATGACAAAGTTTGCTCAAGTCATCGCTATGAGAAACAAAACTTGATGGAAAATTTAATGACCCAAAGTTGTCAAATTTGTACAACCTTGTAATGTCATCAGCAATTTCAGTTGCAAGAACATGCTTAGGATCTTTTAGATCCTTGATTACAATTTGGTGAGGTGAAAACTCTACATTTTACCTTCACCTGAATGAGTGATTTGATAGACTGATAAAAGGTTGTAGGAAAGACTTGGAACACATAATACATCATTTAAATGACCATTATCTACTTGAACTATTCCAAACCCTACAACAATAAGATATATATCATCACCAATAAATATTTTCTTGGTGTTGAATTCATTTAGAGAAGAAAATATAGCTTTATCCTTAGCCATATGATAAAATGGCTCCAAAATAAAAAATCCACTCATTAGAATAAGTAGAAGTTGCATTGAAGTAGAAACTATAATAATAAAGTGCATGTCCATGAGAAGAAGAGTTAGACGAAGAAGAATCAATATTGATGTTGTGCTTATTCATTGTTGTTTATAAAGCTTCCATCTTCTTAAAACATTTGGACTCCACGTGACCACATTTCCCACAAAATTTACAATGTCTATCAGTCTTCTTACTTTTATATTTTACTTGTTTGTCGCCATTAGGAGAAAAACCTGGCTAAGAGGGTTTTGGACCTTTGATTTTCTTGTTGTTGTGGAGAGCATGTTGCTTCGTGGGATTCTTTGACTTATATTTCTATTAAGCCACTAAGGCTTTGTTAGAGGTACCTGCAATGTTGATCACTCCAAGTTGAAAAAGTTTATCTTGCTCTCTAATCAAAGCATCACAAAAAGACTCAAGAGAGGAAATTTGGTAAAAACTCACTAAAGCTTCTCTGGTGACATAAAGGGTAGATACAAACACAAAATATGCACTACTAAGCTTAGAAAGAATAATATAGATGCATCGGTCTTCCTTCGTATCTATTTTGTAGTCTATACATAAAAATCCAAGTGTTTTGAACTTCGATAAATAATCTTCAATGCAAGGAAAATCATTGGGACTTAAATTCATTAATTGATTTTCTATCTAGTGGGATTGAGTAATATTGTGTTTACCAAACACAACTTCAAGCTTTTCCCAAGATTTATCTAGGCCATCAATTCCTTGAAGGTGAAACCTTGAATCAAGAGAGATGGACATTTCAATTAGTTTGGATGCTTCATCATTCTTATCAGCCCATTTGAATTTATTTTCATCATCAGTGGGTTCTTGTTATTTTCCCAAGGTAATCCAATACAATCTGTTACTTCTTAATACATCCTCCATATGGGATTTCCATGAGACATAGTTGGTATTGGTAAGAAAAATATCATCGGGAGAAGCCATATTAAATATAGAGAGAATATGGATTTAAAGGTTGAAACTGATGGTCTGGATGGAAAGTTCTTGAAAAAATACGTTGTTTAAAAAAAACAACACTAAAAATAGACTTTGGATGTGAAATGTATTCTCTTTTGACAAAAGGCATAAATGGTAACCGAAGAGCCACGTGGCAAGTAGAATTTGGTCCACGTGGTGATGCTCCTCCTAATTGTGCCTATAAGCTCACTTTTATAGAATAAGTGAGAATCACTTTTACAATGAAGTTACTTTGTAAATGAAAGTTACATGCAAAAAATAACTTAAAATAAAATGTTAAATTTATTTAATAGTGATTCATTTTTATAACTAAGTGAAATTCATTTTACAATGAATACATGAACTTTTTCAAAAAAAGTAACAAAAAAAGACTCAAACTCAAGACCTTTTACTAGGTGAAATAACTTTCAACCAAGTGAACTAATGCAAAACACACTATAGTCTTAAGAAGGAGGATTGGGTGTATTGTTGTTGTTGTTATGGAAGACAGACTTGGAGTGTGTGCTCAATAAAAACTAATTTTCATGCATTCACTCATAAAAAAAAATGGTTTGCTTCTCGACAACAAGAAGGGTTAGATCTTGGTTAGCTTACCCAAAAAATGCAAATTTTCTCTCTGTTTTTTATTTTACCAATATCGCAAAGAGTGCACGACAAAGGGCATATGAAAATAGGAAAACATTCTCTATTTCTAATTTTCTGAGATCACATAGAGAGCGAGACAAAGAGAATACCCAAATTGAAAAGAGTAGCAACCCAGAAACAAAAAATAGAAAATCAAAATAAAACATAAATAGTATCTCTGTAGAAATTTTAAAAGAGTGTATTCAAGCTTTATACCTATGGATCTGACTAAAATGGTCGTATCTTGGGAAAACATAAACCTTTTACAGTGAAATTAAAAGTGTTTCTAGCTAAAAGAATCACTTTGGACGTAATGGAATAGTCCTTTTGACCCAGAAATGACAGAAACCATAGATGTGGCAACACGACTTCAAGATCTTGATATACAATGGAAGCAGGTCTTCAAATGCGCTCTAATACCATGTTCAATAACATATGTATTCCAATAGAGGATGAACACCTTCAGTAACCACTCACACAACTAAATAAAATATCAACACACTAATATCAAAACCCCTGTGGGGAAACATCCATGACCCTAGCCAACATGGCCACTTGGAGCAATTTATTAATGCAAAAAAAATATTATAGAGAGATTTGCAAGAGTTTCGCACAATCGATCATTAGAAAATGACCCTCCATTATCTTTGTTGGCCCTTGACCAAGTTTTGAGGAACACTTGATCATATTTGACCATTTTTTGACTTTGACAGCCTGTCAAAGATGGAGCGCCAGGCGAAGCAGAGATCATGGGATCTCGGTCCACTTTTGGGCCCCTTTTTAGGGTTTGGGGTTAATGTAATGAGAAAGAAATGTCGGCCCGTGGGTTTACCCATGTTTAGGCCCACTTTTGTAATGTATAAAGAGAAGGATAGGAAATTTAAGAATGAGTATATGTGATTTCTTAGTACAATTGGTAGTGAAAAATATGTGATGTTGAATAAGTGCTATGTGCGAACTATGTAAAGCTCGCAAGGCTAAGTGCAAGTTACTGTGAGGTTGCTATAGAAAGATAAGTGATGTAATGGAAGGAAGAAGGATCTAGCAAGCTGCACAGATCTTCTGTCCTATGCGAAGAAGGGTTTTGGAGGCTTTGTGCTTGTAACAGCTTGAAGACGATAATAAGGAAGAAGATGTTGTGGACGTAGCTCCAGGGTGGGGGTGAACCACGTAAATCTGTGTGTTATGCTCTGTGCTTTGATTCAATGTGTTTGTCTTCACTTATGCTATGTGCTTTGATATATCCAGTTATGCTCTGTGCTTCTTAGATATATGTGATTATTAGATCCGATGTGTATGAGGATGCTTAGTGTTGATCTACTAGATCTGATCTGGGTTACTATGGTTAAGTGCTGAAATACCGTAGATCTAAGTGAACATCGCGATGTTCTGTGCCATATGCGATGTATAATAAGGGTTGAATATTGATGAATGATCGATGCTAAGTGTTTTGTAAATGATATAATCACATATCTGTGTCCCAACTAAGGTTGCAGACACTTGAGTCTTGCAACCACCCTTGCCTCTACCTCTGGTGAGACTTCATCTGCTTCACAGGTGTTTTAGAAAGGGTCGGTAGTTAGGGATTTTTTGGTGCGCTCTTGAGCGTTGAACCCTGGGTTTTCCCCTATGCCAACAAATGGTTCCATTGTCGGGACTTGAAAGTGTGATTACTGGGAACTGAGGAAGAAGAAACTTTGTGCAAAAGAAATCTCTGTGCGTAGATCTGTTGCCCTAGTGCGCAGCTTTTTACTCGACCTGTGAAGCTTTGTGCCAGGAATAAGGTCAGATCTGAAGAAAGAAAGATCAGATCTGAAGAAAAGAAGTGAGATCTAAACGCTTTGTGCTCTAAGAAAAGTAAAAGTGGAAATTTCTGAAAGAAAGAGGTCAGATCTGCAGAAAAGAGGTAAGATCTATAAGCTTTGTGCTCTAATAAAGGTAAGAATAGTTAAAAGTTCTTAGATCTGGAAGCTTTGTGCCCTGTAGAAGTAAGATAAGTGAATTTTTTTGTTTCTAGAGCATGGATCTAGGTATGTTTGATAGATTCTTCCCTAGCGTAAAAACTAGGGCATTAATAGATGAAAGAAAGATTGATATGAATAGATCTGATAAATATGGTATACCTATGCATAAAAAGAATGTTTGGACTAATGAATGGATGCAGGATACTAGAAAGAAGTTTTTGCAGGCTAGCTACCATGATCCTGGTGCGCAGTACAGAAGAGGTTGGGGGACATTTAGACGAAATAGAGGGTTAACCCTCTGTTGTTGCAGAAAACCAGGCCATATAGCTATGGAATGCCCTGGTAGAAGACCTAGTTGTCTGTGTTGCAAAGCTATGGACCATGAGGTATTGGATTTCCCTATAATAATCACTAATATTGAAAGGATAAATCTAAATCAAGAAGACCATAAGGCAGATCTAGAAAAGGAAGAAACCCAGCAAGAATCAGAGAAAGTATTAATACAGATGAAAGACGCCCTAAAGGAACATAAAGATGTCTGATTATCAGAGATCTTCAAAGAAAAGGAGTAAGTTGAAGCAAGAATAGGGGACTTCGACATTGACTATATTCTTGATGAACAAACACAAGTGAACATTATGCCAGAAAGAACTTGGGAAGCTATAGGGAAGGCTGCCATGATTCCTTCATTGGGAGGAATAGGACTATTCAGAGGAAAATTGATGATGTTATGTGGAAAACTCACTCAGATACCTATGACAGTCAATGGAACTTCGACAGAAGAAGATTTTGAGATTATCAAATTCATTGAAGACAGTGCCCCGTTTACTATGCTACTCGGAAAACCTTGGATTGAAAGAGATCAAGCAAGAAATAAGGAAGAAGAAGAGGTTTTAGAACAACAGAAACAAGAGTTAAAAGATTTCATGACCAAAAGGATCACACAATTGAGAGAACATGAGAACAAGTCAAATATAATTATCACTAGAAACCCATATGTCAAAGCTGCCAAAGTGTTAGGGGATTCACTGAAGATTGGAGCATCTATATCAGATATAGACGAAGTAGCACCTCTGAGTCTTGGGAGAGGACCTCAACAGCACGAAGTGACTATGTCCAAGGAAAATAAGAATCAAAATGGGAAGAGACTCACCGAGACGAAGCTCACTATAAAGAAGGCTAGTAAGCTAAGTAAGAAGAAGGCTAAGATTGAAAAATTACAAAAGATCCCAGAGGGTACCTCGCAGAAAGTCACTTTGCAGAATTGGAGCTTCGTCGAGATATCAGAACAACGACATATGCCACTTCGTCGAGGCGAAGTAATATAGCCGTTGGAAGCCAATATAATCGTTCGACTTCCACTTCGAACGGGTCAGAAAGAATTTATGGCTCACCACTAGACCGTTATACCACGCCATAACGGACAGAACATAAGTTAATGCAGCCTCATACCCATTGCAAGCAGACCGTTGCTAAGTTTCTCTACTTAGTCCGTCGCGCCATGCACCAGGAATACCTTTTGCTAAGTGAGAATTTGAGCCCAAAGCCTGAGATTAATTCACCCTATGATCATTGCCTTGTTCTCATACCGTTCACTATAGTCTCTGAACTCATTTCACACCCGAGCTATTTGACCCGAGCTTGTATTTCGGATGAGCTCAGCGCTGCTGAGAAAGTAGTTGAAGAAGTTTTAATTGACTTAATGACTGAGAGAGTCATGTCAGAGCGAGGATTATCTACAGGAGTCCAAGCATCATCAACAAGAGGACTCTAGGCCTCCCCTTCCACTGCTTGCACCGGTCCATCCTGGTGGACTGATGAGAAACGAACCAAGCACAGGGATGACATCGCAAATGCCAAGCTTATCCCACGCATTCTACCTACTTACTTACCACCTCTAAGCAGTGCCATCAATCGTGAGAGTGTACCACGAGACTTCAAGTACACTTTTATCACCGCGTACCTTCCGAAAGGGGTGCGCGCAGTTCGTGCTGACCAGGATAAGCTCGCAACACTGAAATTTAGTGATTTTAACCTTGGAGATCGTAAAGTTTACAGCATGTTAGCCTTGCATAAGTACTTAACCAGGACCAAAGGCAAGAATTCTAATATTGTCCCATAGTCATGGACCCAGAACTTCGCGCAGTCCACACTGCTTAATGTAATGAAGATCCCGCACTTCGGCAGACACCAGGAAGTCAACGCATGCGTCAAGATGTTGTTGTCCTGCTACCATGGAGGATACTTATGGTTGCACTGCTGCATCACTATGGATCCGTCCTTGATCAATCGGATCACAGGACTTAGTATGCAAGGCTCTGACCCATAGGATTTTTACCCTGGAAAGACCTCAGACTGAGCACTAGCGCAGAGGATAAAAGAAACTTATGGTGATGTCGAGAAAGGCATGCGAGGCTACAAGGTAGCCTCTATCCAGAGTGGCGCAGTGTGCCTTGCCTAACAGCTGATCGTGGGCAAGCTAGTTCACAAGAACAAACCAACACAAGTGACTAGATTCGTAGTTGACCTCGCAGGGAAGTGCATCGAGGGACTACAGATGAACTGGGTGCAATACCTTGTAAACCAGCTAGAGATTGATTGCAAAGAAGTGCAAGACTAGGGTATGAGTTCCACTTTAGTTGGTTTCTCATACTAATCGCTTTCATCGCCTGGGAGCTACCAGAAGGTGTGACTTTTCTGAAGATCGAACCCTTCGAACCACTGGCCGCGAATTTCTGTACGTTGTGGTACTCCAACGACATGAAAAAGTAGTGGTAGTCCAATGTCGTATTCCATGCCTATTACAACCAATTGAAGAATGAAATCTAGTCTACACAGCGCCTCACCCCAAACACACTTCACAGGTTTAGACCTTTGATAAAATGCAGCGCGGACCGCCACTTCACCTATATCACAGCGCGCATTGATTAGCACAAACAATAGCTCCAGTCGTACTACAAGTTGATAGAAGAAGAATTGGAGCAGATTACCAAGGAATGGTTGACAAACCTCCTTGTTGCAGTGGACCCCACAGAAATGTCCGATGTGGATAGCCCTAAAGCTATGCTAGATATACTTGGACCAAGAAAGACTAAGAAAGATGATGAATCTCAAGATGTCCATAGCACATCCACGAATACTACTTCGATCTCACCTGTGCAGGGAGGTGATGGTGAAGAATTAGGTGGCACAGAAGTTGAGCAAAACAAAGGTGAGGTTACTCCACCTAGAGAGGAGGAGGATCCCTCTAAGAAAAGGAAGATTACCCCACCAAATCCCTCATCCCGAAAGAAAACTAAGGCCACCCGGACTATGTTTAAGACTACCCTCACACCGGACGACTTCGAATTCTTAATCACTGCGCTAAATAATGCTTCACTAGAGATCACCGAAAAGAAAGATGCGAAGCAGGAGGAGGTATTCAGCCAAATCAAGGGTGAACATCAAGAAGTGCAACAGGAACTCCAGTCTAGCCTAGCAGTTTCTACTCGCCCTTGAAAATTGAAACAACAGGAACACACAATGAGCCCACCCAATTACACTAGATCATCGATAAAGTCGGAGCTCGCCTTCGACGAGCTCAAGAAGACACAGCGCAAGCCACCCAGGCTTTGACACAAGTATAGAGTGCACTTGTAGAACAACATAGTAAGGCAGCATGGAAAAATATTTCCCTGCAAGCGAAGTGGGATGAGGAAAAAGCACAGTTACAGGAGAGTAAGGACCAGTTGCTAGTAGAGCAACTTGAAGTACAGGAAAGGGTTCACAAATCACTTCTCTCTGTGACGGTCATAGAAGTGAATATTGAAGAATGTGTCCCACAATAGGTGGCACAACTTGTAGAAGTAATCCAGCAACTTCAACAGTGCATTGCAGATCTGGAACTTTGTACCGTGCCCAAGACTCCTTAAGAAATAAGAGATCTAAGGGAGGCAACTACCCGCAGCGCAGTTGGCCGATTAAAAACCTATGCCTTGGAATGCAAGCAGTTGAGCACTATAAGTGACCAGACTTATGAGAACATCACAGAGAATCCAGAGTTGCATGCATTGGAGGCACAACTCCAAGAAGCAAAGCAGCACAGAGATATGCTACAGGCGCAGCTGAAGGCTTTGACCCCAATCAAAAGAATGAAGATATTTCCAGAACAATGCATCACCCAACAACAGGTACACATGCAGCAAAGTAAAGTGATGGAAGTCTCCCAAGTACTTCAACCAATCCAAGAAAAGGCATGCCAACTGTTCACTGAAGTTGAAATCCAGGGAGCCAAGCTTGAAGAGGTTGTCATCCTCGCGAAACAACATCTGGAAGGGCTAGTAAACGACACAGTGATCCAGGAGTTCACTGAGCAAGAGGTTTTCGCACTGCGGCAGGTCGAAGCAGCTCATGCCAAGCTCGAGGCATTCGAGGCGGAATTGATCAGACCAAAGTGACTTGGAACGAGTCACGGGTGAGTGTTGGGGGCCTGTTGGCCCTTGACCAAGTTTTGAGGAACACTTGGTCGTATTTGACCATTTTTGGACTTCGACAGCCTGTCAAAGATGGAGCGCCAGGCGAAGCAGAGATCATGGGATCTTGGTCCACTTTTGGGCCCCTTTTTAGGGTTTTGGGTTAATGTAATGGGAAAGGGATGTCGGCCCGTGGGTT
>JASDQU010109089.1:99855-110184 GCA_032191745.1 Picea mariana
TAGATAGTCTCCAAGGCAAGAAAAATCATTTGGACTCAAGGTTAGTATTTGATTTTCTAACTGTTGTGCTCGAATAATATTGAGTTTACCAAACACAGATTCAATCGTGTTCCAAGCTTCTTTGGGGTCATTAATATCTTGAAGGTGGTACCTTAAATCAGGAGAGATGGAAATTCTTATTATTCCATGTGCTTTTTCATTCCTACTATCCCATTTGGATTTCTTATCAGCATCAGAGAGTGATTTTTCCTTTCCCAAGGCAATCTGGTACAAGCCTTTACTTCTTAATAAATCTTCCATATGAGATTTCCATTGGAATGTGTTGTTGTTGGTAAGAAAGACAGTACTTGTATAATCCATATTAAATATGCAGATAATGTGGATTTAAAAACTGAAACTGATGATCTGGATGGAAAGAGATCGAAAATTTATGTGGTTTAAAAAAAAACGACATTGAAAACGGACTTCCGATGTTAGAGTTATTCCCTTTTTAAAAAAGGCACAATCGGTAACCAAATGACCACGTGATTGTGTAAGTTTCTTTATGAAGTGACTCACTTTTATAAAGACAAGTGGGGATCACTTTTACAATGAAGTTACTTTATAACAGAAAAGAGGCATGCAAAATAAATAACTCTAAAACATAATATTAAATCTACTTATAGTGATTCACTTTTATACTTGAAGTGAAATATACTTTACAATTTTAGCATGAACTTTTTCAAAAAGGTTACAAAAGAGAGACTTGAACTTAAGACCTCTTACTTAATAAGGCAACTTTTAACCAAATGATCTAGCAAAACATATTGTAATGTTCAGAAGGAGGATTGGGGTTGTTTTTGTTGTTGTTGAAGATGGCCTTGGAGAGCGTGCTAAAAAAAAAACTCTTTTCACACAAGAAAAAAATTCCACTTCTCGATGACAACAAGGGTTAGATCTCGGTTAGCTTACCCGAAAGATGCACCTTTTCCTATCTGTTTCTGATTTGTCGAGATCGCATAGGGCACGGGGCAAAGAGCATACGTATATCTAAAAGAGTAGCAACCCGGAAATAAATAAAACAAAACCAAAATAAAACCAAAATACTACTCTGCAAAAATTTAAAAAAATGCGCATTCAAGCTTTATACCTCTGGATCTGACTGTAATGGTTGTATCTTGGGAAAATGGAAACCTTTTCGAGTGAAATGAAAAGTGTTCATGAATGAAACGAGCACTCTGAACGCAATGGAACATACCTCTCAGCCCAGAAATGTACAGAAATGGCATAAAATGGAGATGAGGCAACTCGGCTTCACGATCTCGATCTACAACGGGAGTGGGTCTTCAAATAGGCTCTGATACCATGTTCGACAACAAAGGTATTCCAGAAAAGGATTAACACCTTCAGTAACCACTCACATAACCAGATCAAATATCAACACACCGATGTTTTCATGTGGTAAAACCCCTACGGGGAAACATCCATGACCCCAGTCAACGCGACCACTTGGAGCAGTTTATTAATGCAAAGAAAAAGATTACAAAGAGATTTTACAAGAGAGTTTCTCACAATCGATCATTCGGCAAATGACCCTCCATGCTCTTTAAATAGAGATCATGGACCAATCGGGTGTTAAGCCATGGATCAATGCCCATTAAGATCGAGGAGAGTATGAACCGTCGGATCACTCTATGTCGGGAACATATCGTGACTGTCAGATTTCCTAACTACAATGCATACTAATGCATACTAAAGAAACACACTAAGAAACACGCTTTTACCTAACGACACATTAGACCAAGTAGATCTTAACTAACTCCTAAGTTTCTAAATATCCTAACATTCTCTCCCTAAGATATCTCTGTGTTCTCACACTCTCAATAACATCTCAAACAAGTATATTTAATTACATATTTTCCCATCTCAACTCTATCCTATGACCTCTTATAGAGAAAATATAAGAAATTTACAATAATTTCATTAAGGAAAAGACTTCTTTAGAAAAAATGAAAAACCTCCCTAGGTCTCTTCAAAATGATGATTTTATGGAGGTAGGATGCTCTTGCATCAAAGGATTCCATTAAGAATAACCATTACATGCAATGAGGCCAATTTTGGGACCTCTCCTTCCAAACCTTCACTCTCTCCCTATTTCCTTTTTATAAGGTTTCTTTTTAACGAAGTTGATTTTGATTAGGTTTGGATCCATCAATTACATGTCTATCAAGTTCCATTTTACCAAAAAATATGAATATATGACTTATACATTTGAACTTATACTATAATCCCCCTCTAATAGTTGGATCACTCTGTTCTCTTTAAATAGAGATCATGGATCAATCAGGTGTTAAACCATGGATCAATGTAGCCGTTAAGATTGATGAGAACATGAGCCATTGAATCACTCTATATTGGGAACATATTGTGACCATCGGATTACCTAACTACAAATGCATACTAATTCATACTAAAGAAACACACTAAGAAACACACTTTTACCTAACTATGCATTAGACCAAGTTGATATTAACTAACTACTAAGTGTCTAAATATCCTAACATCCCCCCTTAAGAAAAACTTGGGATAGGATCGAAGGATTTACAAAGGTGACACAATAGGAGAAGGAAGGAGGAATTAAATCCTATCCCCCCTTAATGACAACTTCATGAACTCCTAACATAGATCAAAGTTTGGAAAACTTCACTTCTATAGGAGACTTTGTGAAAATTTATGCAACTTGATATTCTGTAGGGAAAAAGAGCACTTCAATAACTCAATCATGAATGATATTTTTGATGAAGTGCATGTGTATCTCGATGTGTTTGTTGTGTTGATGTTGAACTGGACCTTTGGCAAGATTGTTGGAACTCTTATTGTCACACCAGAGGGTGGTCATATGTTGCTACTAGAATCCAAACATTGAAAGGATCTGTCAAAGACACAAGGCTTCCTGAATTGCATTAACCACTCCTCGGTACGCTACTTCTGATGAAGAAAGAGAAATAACTTGTTGTTTCTTATAGGCCCAATTGATAGGGCCTAAACCAAGGCTGAAAACATAACCTGCAATAGACTTTCGATCATCAAGGTCGTCGACCCAATCTAAATCAGTGAAACCAACCAACAAAGGAGTCCCTTTGGAACTGTAATGTATCCCAAACTGAATTGTACCTCAGACATACCGAAGTATCATTTTAGTTGATTTCCAATGGCTTTCATGGGGTGTTTGTGTATACCTAGAAACAAGACCAACAAAAAGGAAATACCAAGATGGTTATGAGTAAAACATAAGAGGCTACCAACTAACTAATGGTACAAAGTGGCATCAACTTCGGGAGAAGTACAAGTGGAAATAAGTTTGACTTCATACTAGAAGGGAGAAGACGATGGTTTAGAATCTTCCATGTGAAAGAGGTGAAGAATGTCACAAGTATAATTAGATTGAGAAAGAAAAATTCCTTCCTTGGTTTGCAAAACTTGGAGGCCAAGGAAATAGTGCAAATATCCTAACTCGGTCATTTCAAATTTATTCTTAAGGATGGTTTTCACATGGTTTAAAACTTTAGTGTCACTACCAGTGAGGATAAGGTCATCAATATAAAGAACAAGTATTATGATATGGCTTCCTACTTTCTTGGTATATACATTAGGGTCAAAATGACATCTAGAAAAGTGGATATCAAGAATAAATTTGTTCATTTTGGCATACCAAGCTCGAGGAGCTTGCTTAAGATCATAAAGATATTTTTGAAGGCGACAAAGAAGACTTGATTTATTCTAGACATAGCGAAGAGGTTGTCCATGTACATCTATTCTTTCAGATCCCCATGCAAGAAGGTGGATTTGACATCTATATGATGAACTTCCCATTTATGTGAGGCAACAAGGGATAGAACAAGGTGGATGGAATTCATTTTTCTACAGGGGAAAAGGTTTCATTATAGTCAATGCCTTCAACTTGAGAGAACACTTTAGTAACTAACCAGGCCTTGTGTCTTTCAACACTTCCATCTGATGCATACCTAGTTTTGTACACCCATTTACATCTAACAAGCTTTTTCCTTTTGGAAGAGGTACAATATCCCAAGTATCATTCACCATTAAAGAGTGACACTCTTCAATAATTGTTGTGTCTCAATCTGGATGACCTAAAGCTTTTTCAAATGTTTCTACATCACAAGTCTCTGAAACTTGAGCCAAAAGAGAAGAGGCTTGCTAGAACTATGAACAAGTCTAACATTGATATGAAGGATCACCAGCAATATCACCAGTTTCTTTTTGAGTTGAACGAACCCATCTAGGAAGTTGTGGTGCTAGTTCTGGTTCATGTTCGATGGAATCATTTGGAGGAAGATATATAGATGGAAGTGGATTTTCATCCTTTTTTTCATCATCTGAAGAAGAAGAAACTAGAATAGGAACAGAAGATGGCGCAAACACCGAAGATGGCTTGCAGGCCAAAGAAGGCACAAACGTCAAATTAGACTCGCAAGCCAAGAGATTTTTATCAAATTTAACATCTCTTCAAATAATAGTTTCATTAGAATGAGGTTGAAGAAGTTTGTAACCTTTGGCATCTTCAGAATATCCAACAAAAATACACTTCTCACTTTTAGGTTGTAAAGTTTTCCTTTTCTCATCAGGAATGTGAGCCCATGCTACACTGCCAAATACACATTAGTGGCTTACATACAGATTAATTTTATCCCATGCTTCTTTCATTGTTATATTTTTTAGATCCTTTGTGGGAGTGTGATTTACTATTAAAATTTTCACAGTTAATGGCTTCCACCCAATAATCGAGACTTAATCCCTTAGATTGGATCATACAATTAACCATTTCTTTTAATGTGTAATTCTTTCTCTCTGCAACATCATTTTTTTGCGGTGTATATGGAACAGTTTGTTGCATTTGTATGCCATGTGTAGTGCAGTAACTTGTAAAATTATTTTTCATGTATTCGCCTCTTATATTTGTTCTTAACCTTTGAAGTTAATGTCCAAATCATTTTTCTACAATGGCCTTGTATGAAAACAACTAGTCAAACACTTTGCTCTTAAGTTTTAAGAAGTAAACCCAAGTGCATCTAGAGAAGTCATCGATGAAAGTTAAGAAATACTTTCAACCAGAAAAAGAAGGAGAAGAAAGTGAACCACACAAGTCACTATGAACAAGATACAAAGGGGCCAAGGCATGTCAAGAGGCATGTTTGTCAAAATTGTCCCAATGATGTTTGTCGAGAACACAACTAGCACAAACACCATCTCTGCAAGAAATGAGAGGAAGTTCAATCACCATATTTTGATTACATAGTTTCTGCAATGAGCGATAGTTTAGATGACCAAACCGCTCATGACAAAGTTTGTTCAAGTCATCGCTATGAGAAACAAAACTTGATGGAAAATTTAATGACCCAAATTTGTCAAATTTGTACAACCTTGTAATGTCATCAGCAATTTCAGTTGGAAGAACATGCTTAGGATCTTTTAGATCCTTGATTACAATTTGGTGAGGTGAAAACTCTACATTTTACCTTCACCTGAATGAGTGATTTGATAGACTGATAAAAGGTTGTAGGAAAGACTTGGAACACGTAATACATCATTTAAATGACCATTATCTACTTGAACTATTCCAAACCCTACAATAGTAAGATATATATCATCACCAATAAATATTTTCTTGGTGTTACATTCATTTAGAGAAGAAAATATGGCTTTATCCTTAGCCATATGATAAAATGGCTCCAAAATAAAAAAATCCACTCATTAGAATAAGTAGAAGTTGCATTGAAGTAGAAACTATAATAATAAAGTGCATGTCCATGAGAAGAAGAGTTAGATGAAGAAGAATCAATATTGATGTTGTGCTTATTCATTGTTGCTTATAAAACTTCCATCTTCTTAAAACATTTGGACTCCATGTGACCATATTTCCCACAAAATTTACAATGTCTATCAGTCTTCTTACTTTTATATCTTACTCGTTTGTCGCCATTAGGAGCAAAACCTAGCTAAGAGGGTTTTGGACCTTTGATTTTCTTGTTGTTGTGGAGAGCATGTTGCTTCGTGGGATTCTTTGACTTATATTTCTATTAAGCCACTAAGTCTTTGTTAGAGGTACCTGCAATGTTGATCACCCCAAGTTGCAAAAGTTTATCTTGCTCCCTAATCAAAGCATCACAAAAAGACTCAAGAGGGGAATTTTGGTAAAAGCTCACTAAAGCTTCTCTGGTGACATAAAAGGTAGATACAAACATAAAATATGCACTACTAAGCTTAGAAAGAATAATATAGATGCATCGGTCTTCCTTCATATCTATTTTGTAGTCTATACATAAAAATCTAAGTGTTTTGAACTTAGATAAATAATCTTCAATGAAAGGAAAATTATTGGGACTTAAATTCATTAATTGATTTTCTATCTAGTGGGATTGAGTAATATTGTATTTACCAAACACAACTTCAAGATTTTCCCAAAATTTATCTAGGCCATCGATTCCTTGAAGGTGAAACCTTGAATCAAGAGAGATGGACATTTCAATTAGTTTGCATGCTTCATCATTCTTCTCAACCCATTTGAATTTATTTTCATCATCAGTGGGTTCTTGTTCTTTTCCCAAGGTAATCCAGTACAATATGTTACTTCTTAATACATCCTCCGTATGGGATTTCCATGAGACATAGTTTGCATTGGTAAGAAAAATATCATCGGGAGAAGCCATATTAAATATAGAGAGAATATGGATTTAAAGGTTGAAACTGATGGTCTGGATGGAAAGTTCTTGAAAAAATAGGTTGTTTAAAAAAAACAACACTAAAAATAGACTTTGAATGTGAAATGTATTCTCTTTTGACAAAAGGCATAAACGGTAACCTAAGAGCCACGTGGCAAGTAGAATTTGGTCCATGTGGTGATGTCCCTCCTAATTGTGCCTATAAGCTCACTTTTAAATAAGTTACTTATGAAGTGACCCACTTTTACAATGAAGTTACTTTGTAAATCAAAGTTACATGCAAAAAATAACTTAAAATAAAATGTTAAATTTATTTAATAGTGATTCATTTTTATAACTAAGTGAAATGCATTTTACAATGAATACATGAACTTTTTCGGAAAAAGTAACAAAAAAAGACTCAAACTCAAGACCTTTTACTAGATAAAATAACTTTCAACCAAGTGAACTAATGCAAAACACACTATAGTCTTAAGAAGGAGGATTTTGGTTGTTGTTTTTGTTGTTATGGAAGACAAACTTGGAGTGTGTGCTCAATAAAAACTGATTTTCGTGCATTCACACATAAAAAAATAAAAAAAAAAACGGTTTTCTTCTCGACAACAACAAGGGTTAGATCTTGGTTAGATTACCCAAAAAATGCAAATTTTCTCTCTATTTTTTATTTTACCAAGATCGCAAAGAGTGCACAACAAAGGGCATATGAAAATAGAAAAGCATTCTCTATTTCTAATTTTCTGAGATCACATAGAGCATGAGAAAAAGAGAATACCCAAATTAAAAAGAGTAGCAACCCAGAAACAAAAAATAGAAAATCAAAATAAAACATAAATAGTATCTCTGTAGAAATTTTAAAAGGGTGTCTTCAAGCTTTATACCTACGGATCTGACTGAAATGGTCGTATCTTGGAAAAAGATAAACCTTTTCGAGTGAAATTAAAAGTGTTTCTAGCTAAAAGAATCACTTTGGATGTAATGGAATAGTCCTCTTCACCCAGAAATGACAAAAACCATATATGTGGCAACATGACTTCAATATCTTGATCTAAAATGGAAGCAGGTCTTCAAATGCGCTCTAACACCATGTTCAACAACACATGTATTCCAATAGAGGATGAAGACCTTTGGTAACCACTCACACAACTAAACAAAATATCAACACACCGATTGTTTTACGTGGTAAAACCCCTATGGGGAAACATCTATGACCCTAGCCAACGTGGCCACTTGGAGCAATTTATTAATGCAAAAACATATTACAAAGAGATTTGCAAGAGTTTCGCAAAATCAATCATTAGCAAATGATCCTCCATTCTCTTTGTTGGCCCTTAACCAAGTTTTGAGGAACACTTGGTCATATTTGACCATTTTTGGACTTTGACATCCTGTCAAAGAGGGAGCACCAGGCGAAGCAAAGATCACGGGATCTCGGTCCACTTTTGGGCCCCTTTTTAGGGTTTTGGCTTAATGTAATTGGAAAGGGATGTCAACCCGTGGGTTTACCCATGTTTAGGCCCATTTTTCTAATGTATAAATAGAAGGATAAGCAATGTAATAAGGAGTATATGTGATTGCTTAGTGCAATTGGTAGTGCATCTATGTGATGTTGAATAAGTGCTCTGTGCGAACTTTGTAAGGCTCGCAAGGCTAAGTGCAAGTTACTATGAGGTTGCTATAGAAAGATAAGTGTTGTAACGCAAGGAAGAAGGATCTAGCAAGCTACACAGATCTTTTGTCATATGTGAAAAAGGGTTTTGGAGGCTTTGTGCTTGTAACAGCTTGAAGACGATAATAAAGAAGAAGATCTTGTGGACGTAGCCCCCAGGGTGGGGGTGAACCACGTAAATCTATGTGTTATGCTATATGCTTTGATTAAATGTGTTTTTCTTCGCTTATGCTATGTGCTTTGATATATCCACTTATGCTTTGTGCTTCTTAGATATATATGATTGTTAGATCTGATGTGTATGAGGATGCTTAGTGCTAATCTACTAGATCTGATCTCGGTTACTATGGTTAAGTGTTGAAATACCGTAGATCTAAGTGAACACCACGATGCTTTGTGACGTCTATGAAGTATAATAAGGGTTGAATATTGATGAATGATCGATGCTAAGTGCTCTGGAAATGATATAATCACAGATCTTTGTCCTAGATAAGGTGTCAAACACCTGAGTCTTGCAACCACCCCTGCCTCTACTTTGGGTGAGACTTCATCTGCTTTGAAGGTGTTTTCGAAAGGGTCGGTAGTTAGGGATTTGTTGGTGCGCTCTTGAGCATTGAACCCTGGGTCTACCCCTGTGCCAACACTCTTTAAATAGATATCATGGACCAAATGGGTGTTAATCCACAGATCAATATAGTCGTTAAGATTGAGGAGAATATGAATCATCAGATCACTCTATGTTGGGAACATATTGTGACCATCAGATTACCTAACTACAAATGCATACTAAAGAAACACATTTTTACCTAACAACACATTAGACCAATTTTATCTTAACTAACTCCTAAGTGTCTAAATATCCTAACAACCCTCACAATGAATGTGATATAGCACATAAAGAAAATATTCTATAGTCGTAGAAGTTATTCCAAGAATTCATAAGATAGATGCATCTTATTATTGTTTCAAAAACACTTTACCCACATTGGTATTTATCTTACTAGTTTGTTGTGGATATAAGTAAATTTAAGTTAGTAACTTGCAAAAGCCATTGACTATTTTAACACAAGAAGAAAAACCACATGGTCTTTTTCCAAATTTAATTTGGCATAAGTTCTTTCACATACTTCTTTATTTTTCTCTTTAATTATTTTTTCAAGGAAATAATATCACTCTACCCTCACACTTTGAAGCAAAGAATGGATTTGTTGGTACAAGATGAACCCTTATAGAGTACACCCTCTTCTTCCTTGAAATTACTATATGGAAGGTGGATCACCTACCAACCACAAGCATTGGTGGTAACCCCAAAGGACCCGATGGGAATTGATATCGAGACCTATGTGGACTTCGCACAAGAGCATGTACTAATCAATCTAACACCTATTGATTTTCACATTCCATATAACGTAATTGGGCCTAACAATTAAGAACCTATGTTTCCTCCTTAGAGGTCACATGTTTGAATCCAAAGTGGGTAGGGTATGTACAATTCCATAGATTAATCCATCAAATCACTAATAAGAGAGGGTCCCTTGTCCCACGAACAAGGGAGTTTTATATGTCAATTCGACATCTAGCTAGATTGGAATCTTAAATTATATTATTATTATCGGTGTTGTTGTTTTTGATGATATATACACTAGTATAAATGCATGATGAATTGACCCTTTTTCAATTCTCGAAATAATGGGAGGGAGATCAATGTTTTCAGCCTAAAATCTAGTAGGAATCATTTTGGATTGATGAGTCACAAATATTAGATGCTAACATTGTAAAATATAGTTGCAGTAGGGCTATTCGAGGGTGTTAAATATATTTATGCATTAAAATCAACAATTCTTCAATCCAAAATTGCAATCTGAGTAAAAATTGTCTAACCAAATTATAGTAATTGCAAACTAAAAAAGATTAAAAAAAAAAAAAAAAAAACCATAGAGTGTT
>JASDQU010109090.1:25216-35562 GCA_032191745.1 Picea mariana
TTCATTTCGGTAATAATGATTTTATTTTAATAATAACTTTCTTCCTTTATTATTATTCATAATGAACCATATAGATTACACTTGAGATCGGTGTTTTTCGTTCACAGTCACAAGATCCCGAAGGCGAGTGAAGTGAAGAGGATACACACTGCTCGACTTACAAACAGATTCTAAGACTCTTACTAGACTCTCTCTCAGACTCTCTCCAATTCCGAATGAATCAAATGAGAGGGGTAGAGCCTTATTTATACAATTTTGAGCAGGTTACCGGTAGATGAATACTGGAAACTACCGGTTAAAAAAGATTCCATATGAAGTGGATGGGGAAGCTGTGGACTACAGCTATTATCTCATCCCTTGGAGGCTTGGCCAGATGGGGACCCATCACAACTTTTTACGGAATGAATCTGACTAAAGTAATTATTCCAAGTCACATGATTACACTGTGGAGTTCTACAGGAACCCACGGAACTGTCGGGACACCACTGTCGGCCTGATAGACATGAAAGAATACCTTTATTACAAAGTGGGACAACTAGGCCCATCATGCTTCCATTCTATGTATTATATTATATTTAGCTACAGAATCAAATGATGCATCACTATCATAACCAAAGTGACTACTAGGAGGAGAGCTGTGATTATTTGAAAAAGGTGGAAGCCCGCTAAAACATCTGTATAAGGGAGATCCTTGCATAGCTGGAATCAGATCATCTTCTGATACACATAAATCACCAAAATAATCGCTTTTAACCTTGTAGCAAGGAGGCTGAGATGGTTCAGTCTTTAAATCATGTAGTTCACTACCCATGAAAGATAGGTTTAAGACAAACCATCCTTCATAATGTGTAGCTTCGTGAACTTCTGCTTGGAACCATTGAATGAAGGCTTCTTTACTGGTATTTTTGAAGAACTTAGCATCTCTAGCACAGTATGTCCAGAAAAGTATATATAACCAACCAGACCAGAAATAGTAATAATCTTTGAATGTTGAGCATTCAAAGGTAATCCAGCAAGATCCATCATATTTTGTTTGGAGGATAATCTTGTAATAATCTTTATAAGTTATATCTGGTGTATATAAAACTATATATACTTGTCCTTGGAAAGGTCCTCCAGTCATTATTCCTCTGGCAACATGCTGGTTATACCTGAAATAGCTATTATAGCTCTATAGTTGATTATATGACTATATCAAAAATTTTAAGATATTGATACAATCAGAACATGACTTGATACAACAGACTAAACACTCAAAACAATAACAATATTTACAATTATTACACACTAGGATCCACTTGAATCCTGGTGGAGGAGCATCCCTTATGCTCAAGGAGGATGAAGTCATTTAATTGTTTTATCTTTGTCTTTGGTAGGAGCTGCTTCTCTAGTAAGCAGATCAACAATGCAATTATCTTTTCCTGGATTATACTGGATTTCAAAGTCAAATCCATCAATCCACAAGATCCAACGCAGAATCCTGTTATTTCCCTGTTCCAATAACCTTTGGTTAGATAACATTCCTTTCATATGCTTCAGGTCTATTCTAACAATAAAATGTACAGGTTTTAGAAACATTCTGAATTTCTGGATGCCATTTTTGACAGCAAGTATTTCCCTATGAGAGGAAGGATATCTTGACTCAGTATCGCTGAAACATCTAGAAGTCTATATACAAACTTCTTCCAGCTTAGGTCCATTCTTCTGTAGTAGAACTACTGCCCATGTATCACTAGAAGCATCAGTTTCCAATACCAATTGCATTGACATATCTGGAAGATATAATTTAGGCAGATTCTGGATTTTCTGCTTGATGATCTGAACATCTTGTGTCATTTTATAATTCCATGGAAGGGCTTTACTTAATCTTTTCTGCAATATTCAGACATCTTTAGCTTGATTCTCATAGAACTGTCGAATATAATTTAAACAACCAAGGAATCTTTGGATCTGTTTTTGGTAAAGAATTTCATCAGGGAAGTCAGATAGTTTCTTCAGTACATGGTCTTGTAGTACTACTTCTCCTTTGGATAATATAAGAACAAGGTACTCAATCTTTGTTTGTGCCCAACATAACTTGGATTTACTGAGCACTAAACCATGTTTATACAGTAGATCATCTACACTCTTTAAATGCTGTACATGTGTTTTACAATCTACAGAGCAAACAAGTAAGTCATCAACATACGCAATTACAAAATTCAAATGTTTGAAGATATCATCCATCCTCTTTTGGAATTCTGATGGAGCATTCTTCAAACCAAAAGGCATTACTCTCCATTGATATTGTCCATTTGGAACAACAAATGCAGTTTTGTATCTATCTTTAGGGATGATCCCTATTTGCCAAAATCCTCTTTTCAAATCAAACTTGCTGAATATATTGCATTTCCCAATCTTTGAAAACAACAGTTCTTTGGATGGAAGAGGAAATCTTATAGGAAGTAGAGCATCATTCAGAGCTCTGTAATTTATTACCATTCTAGGCTTTCCTATTTTTTGTTCACTGTGTTTGTTCACATAGAAGGCAGGACAAGCCCAAGGGCTTCTACTAACTTCTATCAATTTCCTTTCCAAAAGCTCACTAATCTCTTTTTGGAAATATTCCAATTCAGTGGGAAACATATGATTAGCAGAGGCTTTTTGAGGTCTAGGAACATAATCTTCCTTTTATGGCAGACTAAGAAAATATTGTTCTCTGGTCTAAAAGGCATTGGGATAATCAGAAGTACAATCAGATTCTATCTTTTCTTTTATTTCTTTTATCATTTCTATCCCATGCTTTTCAGCATGTCCAATAATATTTTGGATAGGGGCCAGACTGCTTGCAGATTTTTCAACTTGTTGCATATTTTCTTTAACTGCAATCCTTGTCTCAAAAGTGGACTTACTAGAAATTTTTATGGTCTTGCCTAAAATTGTAAGTTGTACAAAATTATTTCCTACAGTTAATGGTAGACACTTATTTACAAAGTCTTGTCCTAAGAGTATATCTGCACCAGTGTCAAAACAATATAGATTAACCAGTACTTTTTCTTCCTGTATGTAAATGGGAAAATCAAGAGCAATGAATTTAATCTTCAACTCAGTTTTGTTGACATCTCTAAAAGATATATCTACAGGCTGTCAGTAGTATTCAGGCAAAGCTCCATATTTAGCACAGGAATTCATTGCACCTGTATCTAATTGTGCATCTAGAGTATATTGCAGATATCCTTGGACTCTAATATGTACAGAGATGACTAATCTGTCATCTAAGCCTTTGACTAGTTTGGTCTCAAATAGTTTAGCTTCTGACTCTGCATTGAATATCTCTTTTTCTAATTCTTCATCTCGCTTCCTTTTGAGATATTCTAATTCTTCCTTCTGTAATTTTATACTTTTCCATAATTCTTGTACTAATGCTTCTTTTTCTTTAATTGATTCTTCAAGATGAAAGATTTTATTTTATAGGGATTCATCTTGAATAGATTCTGAGAATGTGACTTTAGTTTTTCCTTTTGCCTTGACCTTAGTTTCTTGTTTTGAGGGATGAATGAACTCAGCATAAGTGGGCGTGTAATGGTGAATATTCACCATGCTTGGCTGCTGGATGATATTAATTTGATCAGTAAGGCGGGAAATTTGAGAAGCATAGCATTCAGAAAGTTGGAATTGGCCGGTAGTCAGAGCACACATTTTAGCTTCAAGAACAGAACTCTGTTTGAGAAGGGAATTGTGGTCAACATAAGGAGTCATCATTTTGATGTCTAGGAAGTTTAAAGCTTCAGCTACTTGTGAAGTTTTTGATTCAGTATCAGAGAGGTGGTTGTAATGAGTATCTCCTAGAGAGGAATCACTATCTTTAGTGAGAGATTGGTATTCACCATATGAACGGTTAGAGACTAAGTCCCATTCGAAAGGATCATATCCTGTTTGGAAAATATCCATGATCTTGGTTTGGAATTTAGTCTTCGACCGCAGAGGACACTCAGATGCCCAGTGGCCAGGCTTTTTACAGATAAAGCAAGAGGATTTCTTAGCTTGAGCATTCTGTGGCCGATGTTTAAAGAAAGCTTTCTTCTTAAATTGACTGTTTCTAGAAAACTTACGAGGAGATTTTCTAGAGAAACTTTTCTTAATAGTTTTACACTGGGAACAGACACAGTCATTCTTGCATGCTTTTTTAGCTTTCTTATTCTGGTTACAACCAAAGCTGAAAGTTTCTGTGAAGACTTCACAAACAAAAGAATCAAAACCAAGGTGTTTCTTTAAAGACTTATTAGTCCTCTTCCTTAGACATTCTTTTTGTAGAGCAGTGACTATCTGCTCATGTAGACCAACTAGATATAATTCAGATATATCAATTTCCAAATCACCCAATCTTTCTCTAACTAGTTCTGGTACTTTTCCAGGCATAGCAGTCAAATATTTCCTGAGATATGCTACATTCTCTGGATCAGGTACCTTGTATAAAAGATCTTGCATGGTACAAAAGAATTTAGGTAGTTGGGACAAATGACACAGTCGTTGATTCATATACAAATCAACAAAATGATTTGTATCTAATTTGATATCACCATAAAATTCATGTATGACTTCTTTTACAAGCTCATCAAATAGTTTCTCATGATTTAATATCTTGAGCTTGCTTTTAGGTGTAACTCTTTCCCACCAAATACCTAAATTACCAGTAAATCCCCAAGTGAGTCTTAGAGCTAAATCACTCCAAGAGACTTTATCTTTGAATAGCATCTTTTGGGCCTTTGCCCAGGCTTGCCATTTCTGAATGACCATCATAATCTCAGTTTTTGATTTGAAATTGAGATTAGAGATTGGGGCACTTTATATATTAGAAGTAGAAAGAGAAGGATGGGCATCAGTATTAGCTGGGTCTAGGGGAGCTTTCTAGGTAGTACCATACTTTGCATTGCACCATTTTTCCCAAGACATTTGGAATGATGTTCCAGATGAATCTGCTTCAGAAGGCTTTGGTGCATTCGAAGAATCTTCATGCATGGATTCTTCACCTTCAATGGATTTAAGAAAAGAATCTTCTTTTACACTTATCTTTGCTCCCTGTTTGATCTGATCTTCTAATTCAGAAGACTGGCTTTTGACTAGATCTATTTTAGTGACAGCAAGCTGTAATACTTCAGCAATTCTTGCTAAAGTAGGGTTAGGAACCTCTGAGGCTATTTGTTTTAGAGTTAGTTGTTTATGATCCTCAGTAGGACTAGAAGAACCGAACCATTTGAAAGAAGCATCTCTTTCAATATCTTCGATCGAAATTGGAGAGGAAGGTTTGATTTCTTCCTCATAAGAATCTTTAAGACTAAAGACAACAGTCTGAATAATATCTAGCTTCTCAAGAATTTTATCTAGTTGGGACTTCATTTCTTATTGATTTGATTCTAAAGAATCAATCTCAGAATGCAAACCATTTAGATGAATCTTTGTTTGAGCCAGGTCTTGTGCTATATCATCTATGTTTTGAGGAAGACAGACTGACTGATAGTTTGCATAGTTCTGAAGTCTTACAATGTCTTGAGGAGGATCAACATCTACTTTCCTATACTTAATGAAGTCTAGATCAGCATGGTAGTAGAGACAAAACGTAAGGAGATAGTAGTATGCAATTGGGCAATTTCAGAGGCTTCAGCCATATTAAAGCTGGAGAACTGTACATAGGCTTGCAGAAGTTAATTAATGTATGGATCTGTGAGAGAAACTTGATATCTTGGTAAGGCTGAAGACCAGACAGGGCCATTATGTAATGGAGCTTGAAATCCAGAAACAATAGCATCAGAAAATGTATTATGGCGTGAATCAATGATGCATGTTAAAATAGAGGTATCGAGGCCAGGTTTGACCAAAGGATTTATTCCAAACTGGATTAAGCCAAGATGAACATATCTGTAACCATTTTCTAGACCCCAATCAATATCTTCTTGTTGGATCAGAGGGATCTGATAAACAGATTGTCCGAGAGAGAAAGGAACATTATTAGAACAATACCGAATAAGAGTAGCGGCACGGAATTTGAACATAGGTAGGTCATATATTTTTCCAGGCCCAATCTCAGGCATACTCCAGTTAACATCTGGCTCATATTCTTGAGCAAGAAATCGAGTATTATATAATTCTTTAGAAGAAGACTGACTGAGAAAATATTTATACCACTTAGAAGGTTTGTATTTAACATCAACAAACAAATCATAGGAGGAACTGTTCTTCTGTGAAGCCATTTGTAACTACTGCAACTTTTGACGGTACCCTTAAATTATTGCAGGTAAGCAAACTATTAAATGGTAAGATCTAACTTACTATGGGAAAAGGACTATGCAGTACTTCAATGCCTCACATGGCAACCATGGCTGGCTTACTTGTCCTACAGCTTCAGCTGGAGACCACAGTCAAGCAGATCACGTCACTCAATACTGGATGTTTGCACGTCTCGCAATCAGATACTTCAAACACAAGGCTCGTTCCAAAGTATATTCACTTCATAACAATTCTCTTTATATTAATCAACTGATCTCAATACAACATCATGCAGGAGGCATGTATTACAGACACATACTACTGAGATATAACTGCATAGAAAAGCAGGGATTTTAGTCTTATGTCTTCTCGAAAGAAGATTAGACAGGCTCCTGGCCGACTGCTCAGGCAGTAACTATCTCAAGACTCAACACGTATGGCTCTGATACCAATTTTTAGAGTAGAACCATATAGATTACACTTGAGATCAGTGTTTTTCGTTCACAGTCACAAGATCCCAAAGGCGAGTGAAGTGAAGAGGATACACACTCCTCGACTTACAAACAGATTCTAAGACTCTTACTAGACTCTCTCTCACACTCCTTATTTATACAATTTGGAGCGGGTTACCAGTAGATGAATACTGGAAACTGCTGGTTACAAAAAATTCCATATGAATTGGATGGGGCAGTTGTGGACTACAGCTGTTATCTCATCCCTTGGAGGCTCAGCCATATGGGGACCCATCACAAATTTTTACGGAATGTCTCTAACTAAAGTAATTATTCCAAGTCACATGATTACACTGTGGAGTTCTACAGGAACCCACGGAACTGTCAGGACACCATTGTCAGCCCGATAGACATGAAAGAATACCTTTATTACAAAGTGGGACAACTAGGCCCATCATGCTTCCATTCTATTTATTATATTATATTCAGCTACAGAATCAAATGATGCATCACTATCATAACCAAAGTGACTGCTAGGAGGAGAGTTGTGATTGTTTGAAAAAGGTGGAAGCCCGCTAAAACATCTGTAGAAGGGAGATCCTTGCATAGCTAGAATCATATCATCTTCTGATACACATAAATCACCAAAATAATCTCTTTTAACCTTGTAGCAAGGAGGCTGAGATGGTTCAGTCTTTAAATAATGTAGTTCACTACCAATGAAAGATAGGTTGAAGACAAACCATCCTTCATAATGTGCATCTTCATGAACTTCTGCTTGGAACCATTGAATGAAGGCTTCTTTACTGGTATTTTTGAAGAACTCAGCATCTCTAGGATAGTATGTCCAGAAAAGCATATATAACCAACCAGACCAGAAATTGTAATAATCTTTGAATGTTGAGCATTCAAAGGTAATTCAGCAAGATCCATCATATTTTGTTTGGAGCATAATCTTGCAATAATCTTAATAAGTTATATCTGGTGTATATAAAACTATATATACTTGTCCTTGGAAAGGTCCTCCAGTCATTATTCCTCTGGCAACATGCTGGCTATACCTAAAATAGCTATTATAGCTCTGTAGGTGATTATATGACTGTATCCAAAATTTTAATATATTGATACAATCAGAACATGACTTGATACAACAGACTAAACACTCAAAACAATAACAATATTTACAATTATAACACACTAGGATCCACTTGAATCCCGGTGGAGGAGCATCCCTTATGCTCAAGGAGGATGAAGCCATTTAATTGTTTTATCTTTATCTTTGGTAGGAGCTGCTTCTCTAGTAAGCAGATCAACAATGCAATTATCTTTTCCTGGCTTATACTAGATTTCAAAGTCAAATCCGTCAAGCCACAAGATCCAACGCAGAATCCTGTTATTTCCCTGTTCCAATAACCTTTGGTTAGATAACATTTCTTTCATATGCTTCAGGTTTGTTCTAACAATAAAATGTACAGGTTTTAGAAACATCCTGAATTTCTTGATGCCATTTTTGATAGCAACTATTTGCCTATGAGAGGAAGGATATCTTGACTCAGTATCACTGAAACATCCAGAAGTATATATACAATCTTCTTCCAGCTTAGGTCCATTCTTCTGTAGTAGAACTGCTGCCCATGTATCATTAGAGGCATCAGTTTCCAATACCAATTGCATTGACATATCTGGAAGATATAATTTAGGCAGATTCTGGATTTTTTGCTTGATGATCTGAACAGCTTGTGTCATTTTATAATTCCATGGAAGGGCTTTACTTAATCTTTTCTGCAATATTTGGACATCTTTAGCTTGATTCTCATAGAACTATCGAATATAATTTAAACAACCAAGGAATCTTTGGAGCTGTTTTTGGTCAAGAATTTCATCAGGGAAGTCAGACAGTTTCTTCAGTACATGGTCTTGTAGTTCTACTTCTCCTTTGGATAATATAAGACCAAGGTACTCAATCTTTGTTTGTGCCCAACATAACTTGGATTTACTGAGCACTAAACCATGTTTATATAGTAGATCATATACACTCTTTAAATGTTGTACATGTGTTTTACAATCTATATAGCAAACAAGTAAGTCATCAATATACACAATTACAAAATTCAAATGTTTGAAGATATCATCCATCCTCTTTTGGAATTCTGATGGAGCATTCTTCAAACCAAAAGGCATTACTCTCCATTGATATTGTCCATTTGGAACAACAAATGCAGTTTTGTATATATCTTTAGGGATAATCCCTATTTTCAAAAATCCGCTTTTCAAATCAACCTTGCTGAAGATATTGCATTTCCCAATCTTTGAAAACAACAGTTCTTTGGATGGAAGAGGAAATCTTATAGGAAGTAGAGCATCATTCAGAGCTYTGTAATTTATTACCATTCTWGGCTTTCCTMYTTTTTGTTCACTGTGTTTGTTCACATAGAAGGCAGGACAAGCCCAAGGGCTTCTACTAACTTCTATCAATTTCCTTTCCAAAAGCTCACTAATCTCTTTTTGGCAATATTCCAATTTAGTAGGAGACATATGATTAGCAGAGGCTTTTTGAGGTCTAGGAACATAATCTTCCTTATATGGTAGACTGACAAAATATTGTTCTCTGGTCCAAAAGGCATTGGGATAATCATAAGTACAATCAGATTCTATCTTTTCTTTTATTTCTTTTATCATTTCTATCCCATGCTTTTCAGCATGTCCAATAATATTTTGGATACGGGCCAGACTGCTTGCAGATTTTTCAACTTGTTGCATATTTTCTTTAACTGCAATCCTTGTCTCAAAAGTGGACTTACTAGAAATTTTTATGGTCTTGCCTAAAATTGTAAGCTGTACAAAATTATTTCCTACAGTTAATGGTAGACACTTATTTACAAAGTCTTGTCCTAAGAGTGTATCTGCACCGATGTCAAAACAATATAGATTAACCAGTACTTTTTCTTCCTGTATGTAAATGGGAAAATCAGGAGCAATGAATTTAATCTTCAACTCAGTTTTGTTGACAGCTCTAAAAGATATATCTACAGGCTGCCAGTAGTATTCAGGCAAAGCTCCATATTTAGCACAGGAATTCATAGCACCTGTATGTAATTGTGCATCTAGAGTATATTGCAGATATCCTTGGACACTAATATGTACAGAGATGACTAATCTGTCATCTAAGCCTTTGACTAGTTTGGTCTCAAATAGTTCAGCTTCTGACTTTGCATTGAATATCTCTTTTTCTAATTCTTCATCTCGCTTCCTTTTGAGATATTCTAATCCTTCCTTCTGTAATTTTAGACTTTTCCATAACTCTTGTACTAATGCTTCTTTTTCTTTAATTGATTCTTCAAGATGAAAGATTGTATTTTCTAGCGATTCATCTTGAATAGTTTATGAGAATGTGACTTTAGTTTTTCCTTTTGCCTTGACCTTAGTTTCTTTTTTTGAGGGACGAATGAAATCAGCATCAGTGGGCGTGTAATGGTGAATATTCACCATGCTTGGCTGCTAGATAATATTAATTTGATCAGTAAGGCGGGAAATTTGAGAAGCATAGCATTCAGAAAGTTGGAATTGGTCGGGAGTCAGAGCAGACATTTTAGCTCCAAGAACAGACCTCTGTTTGAGAAGGGAATTGAGGTCAACATAACGAGTCATCAT
>JASDQU010109090.1:39026-50055 GCA_032191745.1 Picea mariana
CCTTTCCAAAAGCTCACTAATCTCTTTTTGGCAATATTCCAATTTAGTAGGATACATATGATTAGCAGAGGCTTTTTGAGGTCTGGGAACATAATCTTCCTTATATGGCAGACTGAAAAAATATTTTTCTCTGGTCCAAAAGGCATTGGGATAATCATAAGTACAATCAGATTCTATCTTTTCTTTTATTTCTTTTATCATTTCTATCCCATGCTTTTCAGCATGTCCAATAATCTTTTGGATACGGGCCAGACTGCTTGCATATTTTTCAAATTGTTGCATATTTTCTTTAACTGCAATCCTTGTCTCAAAAGTGGACTTACTAGAAATTTTTATGGTCTTGCCTAAAATTGTAAGCTGTACAAAATTATTTCCTATAGTTAATGGTAGACACTTATTTACAAAGTCTTGTCCTAAGAGTATATCTGCACTGGTGTCAAAACAATATAGATTAACCAGTACTTTTTCTTCCTTTATGTAAATGGGAAAATCAAGAGCAATGAATTTAATCTTCAACTCAGTCTTGTTGACAGCTCTAACAGATATATCTACAGGCTGCCAGTAGTATTCAGGCAAAGCTCCATATTTAGCACAGGAATTCATAGCACCTGTATCTAATTGTGCATCTAGAGTATATTTCATATATCCTTGGACTCTAATATGTACAGAGATGACTAATCTGTCATCTAAGCCTTTGACTAGTTTGGTCTCAAATAGTTTAGCTTCTGACTCTGCATTGAATATCTCTTTTTCTAATTCTTCATCTCACTTCCTTTTGAGATATTCTAATTATTCCTTCTGTAATTTTAGACTTTTCCATAATTCTTGTACTAATGCTTCTTTTTCTTTAATTGATTCTTCAAGATGAAAGATTGTATTTTCTAGGGATTCATCTTGAATAGTTTCTCAGAATGTGACCTTAGTTTTTCCTTTTTCCTTGACCTTATTTTCTTGTTTTGAGGGATGAATGAACTCAGCATCAGTGGGCATGTAATGGTGAATATTCACCACGCTTTGCTGCTAGATGATATTAATTTGATCAGTAAGGCGGGCAATTTGAGAAGCATAGCGTTCAAAAAGTTGGAATTGGTCGGGAGTCAGAGAAGACATTTTAGCTTCAAGAACAGACCTCTGTTTGAGAAGGGAATTGAGGTCAACATAAGGATTCATCATTTTGATGTCTAGGAAGTTTAAATCTTCAACTACTTGTGAATTTTTTGATTCAGTATCAGAGAGGTGGTTGTAATGAGTATCTCCTAGAGAGGAATCACTATCTTCAGTGAGAGATAGGTATTCACCATCTGAACGGTTAGAGACTAAGTCCCATTCAGAAGGATCATATCCTGTTTGGAAAATATCCATGATCTTGGTTTGGAATTTAGTCTTCGACCGCAGAGGACACTGAGATGCCCAGTGGCCAGGCTTTTTACAGATAAAGCAAGAGGATTTCTTAGCTTGAGAATTCTGTGGCCGACGTTTAAAGAAAGCTTTCTTCTTAAATTGACTGTTTCTAGAAAACTTACGAGGAAATTTTCTAAAGAATCTTTTCTTAATAGTTTTACACTGGGAACAGGCACAGTCATTCTTGCATGCTTTTTTAGCTTTCTTATTCTGGTTACAACCAAAGATGAAAGTTTTTGTGAAGACTTCACAAACAGAAGAATCAAAACCAAGGTGTTTCTTTAAAGACTTATTATTCCTCTTCCTTAGACATTCTTTTCGCAGAGCAATGACTATCTGCTCATGCAGACCGGCTAGAGATAATTCAGATATATCAATTTCCAAATCATCCAATCTTTCTCTAACTAGTTCTGGTACTTTTCCAGGCATAGCAGACAAATCTTTCCTGAGATATGCTACATTCTCTGGATCAGGTACCTTGTATAAAAGATCTTGCATGGTACAGAAGAATTTAGGTAGTTGGGACAAATGACACAGTCGTTGGTTCATATACAAATCAGAAAAATGATTTGTATCTAATTTGATATCACCATAAAATTCATGTATGACTACTTTTACAAGCTCATCAACTGGTTTCTCATGATTTAATATCTTGAGCTTGCTTTTAGGTGTAACTCTTTCCCACCAAATACCTAAATTACCAGTAAATCCCCAAGTGAGTCTTAGAGCTAAATCACTCTAAGAGACTTTATCTTTGAATAACATCTTTTGGGTCTTTGCCCAGGCTTGCCATTTCTGAATGACCATCATAATCTCAGTTTTTGATTTGCAATTGAGATTAGATATTGGGGCACTTTCTATATTAGAAGTAGAAAGAGAAGGATGGGCATCAGTATTAGCTGGGTCTAGGGGAGCTTTCTTGGTAGTACCATAATTTGCATTGCACCATTTTTCCCAAGCCGTTTGGAAAGATGTTCCAGATGACTCTGCTTCAGAAGGATTTGGTGCATTCGAAGAATCTTCATGCATGGATTCTTCACATTCAATGGATTTAAGAAAAGAATCTTCTTTTACACTTATCTTTGCTGCCTGTTTGATCTGATCTTCTAATTCAGAAGATTGGCTTTTGACTAGATCTATTTTAGTGACAACAAGCTGTAATACTTCAGCAATTCTTGCTAAAGTAGGGTTAGGAACCTATGAGGCTATTTGTTTGAGAGTTATTTGTTTATTATCCTCAGTAGGACTAGAAGAACCGAACCATTTGAAAGAAGCATCTCTTTCAATATCTTCGATCAAAATTGGAGAGGAAGGTTTGATTTCTTCCTCATAAGAATCTTTCAGAATAAAGACAACAGTCTGAAGAATATCTAGCTTCTCAATAATTTTATCTAGTTGGGACTTCATTTCTTCTTGATTTGATTCTAAAGAATCAATCTCAGAATGAAAACCATTTAGATGAATCTTTGTTTGAGCCAGGTCTTGTGCTATATCATCTATGTTTTGAGCAAGACAGACTGACTGATAGTTTGAATAGTTCTAAAGTCTTACAATGTCTTGAGGAGGATCAACATATTCTTTCCTATATTTAATGAAGTCTAGATCAGCTACCATATCATTATGAAACTTAGGCATATGATTGTCTGGACCAAGATTTCTATATGGTAGTTTAGGTTTTTTATCTTTACCACTCCTTGGCAAAGGAGCATTCATCATTTTTATCATAGGAATAGCTAGATCTTGACATTCTGTACAATTAGGATGTTGTCCATTATGTTATTTTTTAGACTGGTAAGTCCTAAAAGTTTTAGGAGATGAGGGATAAGAGGATAAATCTGTATTTACATGAGAATCAGAAGAGGGTTCTTGGATTGGGAAGTTTCGTTGATAGTAATAGAAATTCTTTGAACCTTTCTGATGGGTTAATAAATGATCATCTAATTTGGAATTACCAAGAATGGGTTTATATACAGGAGACTTTCTAGGGTAAGAAGAAAATGAATGTCTTGCAGATGACTGTCTCCGATTAGGCTCAAAGGTACTAGTGGATAGGTTGGACATTTGTCTATCCAAATCTTGTAGTCGGGTACTCTGAGATCTTCCTATTCTGAGAACATTTTTCCCCAAAGAATTAGTCTCAATTTTAAGTTCTCGAGGCATTGGAGGAGTAATTTGAGAGGAAATATGATGGTAATCTACAGACCATTCTTCTACTACAATAAGTTTAGCAAAACCCAGAGTTAGAGGAGAAACATTGTCGGGACCAACCACGACGCTTTCGTTAGTGGCGCGCTGCAAAAGTTTAGGATTTAGGGCAGGCATGGTAGTAGAGACAAAATGTAAGAAAATAGTAGTATGCAATTGGGCAATTTCAGAGGCTTCAGCCATATTAAAGCCGGAGAACTGTTCATAGGATTGCAGAAGGGAATTAATGTATGGATTTGTGAGAGAAACTTGATATCTTGGCAGGGCTGAAGACCAGACATGGCCATTATGTAATGGAGCTTGAAATCCAGAAACAATAGCATCAAAAAATGTATTATGGCGTGAATCAATGATGCATGTTAAAACAGAGGTATCGAGGCCAGGTCTGACCAAAGGATTTATTCCAAACTGGATTAAGCCAAGATGAACATATTTTTAACCATTTTCTAGACCCCAATCAATATCTGCTTGTTGGATCAGAGGGATCTGATAAACAGATTGTCCGAGAGAGAGACGAACATTATTAGAACAATACCGAATAAGAGTAGTGGCATGGAATTTGAACATAGGTAGGTCATATATTTTTGCAGGCTCAATCTCATGCATATGCCAGTTAACATCTGGTTCATATTCTTGAGCAAGAAATCGAGTATTATATAATTCTTTAGAAGAAGACCGACTGAGAAAATATTTATACCACTTAGAAGGTTTGTATTTAACATCAGCAGACAAATCATAGGAGGAGTTGTTCTTCTGTGAATCCATTTGTAACTACTGCAACTTTTGACGGTACCTTTAAATTATTGCAGGTAAGCAAAATATTAAATGGTAAGATCTAACTTACTATGGGAAAAGGACTATGCAGCACTTCAACGCCTCACATGGCAACCACGGCTGGCTTAATTGTCCTACAGCTTCAGCTGGAGACCACAGTCAATCAGATCATGTAACTCAATACTGGATGTTTGCACGTCTTGCAATCAGATACTTCAAACACAAGGCTCATTCCAAAGTAGATTCACTTCATAACAATTCTCTTTATATTAATCAACTGATCTCAATACAACATCATGCAGGAGGCATGTATTACAATCACATACTACTGAGATATAACTGCACAGAAAAGTAGGGCTTTTAGTCTCATGTCTTCTCGAAAGAAGATTAGACAGGCTCCTGGCCGACTGCTCAGGCAGTAACTATCTCAAGACTCAACACTTATGGCTCTGATACCAATTTTCAGAGTAGAACCATATAGATTACACTTGAGATCAGTGTTTTTCGTTCACAGTCACAAGATCCCGAAGGCGAGTGAAGTGAAGAGGATACACACTGCTTGACTTACAAACAGATTCTAAGACTCTTACTAGAATCTCTCTCAGACTCTCTCCAATTCCGAATGAATCAAATGAGAGGGTTAGAGCCTTATTTATACAATTTTGAGCCTTATATTAATATTCTCCATTAATATTTAAACTCCATATATCAATGTTAATATTCTCCATTAATATTAACATTTATGTTAATATTCTCCATTGACATTTAATCCATTTATATTTATATTAATATTCTTCATTAATATTTAATTCAATTTATCATGTTGCATCTTTCGTTTCTTCCCTTATTTTCTATATCAAGCCCTCTTCCATTTGATCACATTCAGGGATCAAATCCTTATTTCAATCCTCAACCAATTCATGTGAATTCCTTCTTGATCCTTCTCTATACATTCTTCTGTTGTGAATTAGCTTCCTTTGCAATTCCTTTGATTCCATACTTTGGTTTCTTGACCTCAATTATAGGCTATATCTATCCTTTATTTTTGATTCTTGTATTCAGGTCCTCAAAGTCCTTTCACTAGGTCCCTGTCTTCATATGGTTGTGAACTGTAACCAAGTGCTTCTCCAAAAGTGCTTACTGTTCAAACCGTGCTAACTTCATCCAAGCGCTCATTAGGTTCCAAATGATCAATGAATATGACCTTAGCTTGTGGCCTTATCCCTAATCACTCGCGCTTCCCACATAACCAAACTCATAAGCCATGGCTACACAATTGAGCGCTATCAATGTCTATCCTGACTTAATGGATGGTGCAGACTTAATCATTTGTTGGATGGACGATCCCTGTCATTTCAGGGGTTGGGTTCTTGGCTTGTATCTCAATGTTTTAGACACCGAAATAAGCCTCTAACTGACACATGTTTTTTTTATCAATGGCCCACAATATTTCGGGGGGTCTACCCCATGTTAAACTCTTTGGACCATTGCTATGAGAAATATTTGTCCAACATTGATATGACTTGTGGTTGGGTGGTTGGATCTACATCACATCATTTTTCACCACCATTAAATATACAACGATTTTTTAATCTAGGATTGGATGGATAGTTGAATTTATTCTGTCTTCTACCATGAGATCCGATGATCCTTATTCAACCTCTTCATGATCCAAAAATTAGCGTCGATCTAAATCTACACCCCATGATTATGGACTTCTCCTCGATATAACGGTCTTATTTTATTCAATCTAGATCAGATGTTCATTGTGTTTAAGTTTTGTATCCATACTTTATAGAACTCTTCTTCAACAATTTATCCTGAGATTTGTTCATTCCCTCATCTTCAATCAGGCATTCTAGGATTCACTTAGATCTATCTCCCTTTATTACTTAGATCTATANTTGTATCTTCAACATCCTCAACATTCTCATTCTTGCTTAGGTTCACACCACTGAACTTCTTCATCTTTCTCCATTTTTATAACAACTTCAAACAATTGTTCCTCTGTACTATCTCTTTGTCCTAAGCATTTATTCAAACTTCCTTTTTATTCAATAGAAATTAAATTATGTGTTGTCATGACTTATAGTTTATCCTTTGATACCACTCATCAAGCATATACTTTTTATTTCTTGTCTGTCCATGTTTTATTATTGTCCATGTTTTATTCATGTTTCCATAAATGAAAACATACGATCAAAAATTCCAACAAAAGGGACTTTAGCATTGATATGGTTTACAGTAGAAATGATACAGATATGTGGTTACAATTGCCTAGTCCAAAGTCAAAGAATAAACAACAACACATTATCATTGGAATGTAAAGGAGGTTCACCCAACATATTTGGAAACCATTTAAAGTACTTATGACCATTTTTTGATCATTTTATCCAAAGAAGAGTGTTCAAGACCTTATCCATTCTTGTAACATGTGCAATTCCAGTTTTCGAGGAGAACCATTGGTGTGCTACACATATCCCTATGTATATTCACCTTTTCAGGAATTTATTATTAGTGATGACTAAAATGAAATCTTGTGAAGGAGGCAATCCAAGACTTTTTTGTGTAAAAAGAAATTTTCCTTGAATCCACTTTCAATTGAAGATATTAACTATAATGGGAGATGTCTATCCCTTCAGGAGTTATTTATTTGTTAATATTATGTAATGCACAAATGACCTTGAATCCACTTTCGATTGATGATATTAACTATAAAGGGAGATATCCATCCCTTGAGGAGTTATTTTAATTATTAATATTATGAAATGCACAATTGTTGAAGAAGGATTACTTTAAGGAAGGATGTTGTTATCCCATGGAAGAAGACATGACTTTATTGAAGCTAGATTTTGTTGCAAATTTAAATAAATTCTATGATTTTACACTCTATATAAGGGAATTCATTCCACCTTGGAGGTCACACATGCCACATATGAAGGTTGCTACATTGTTTATACACAAGAAGGAAGGATATTTTTATCCTAAGGAAGCCCTTTGCATACATGTTCATACACAACCATCTTCATATTTTATTATTGTTGACTTAAGTCCTTTGATCTGTAGTAGATCCTTTCGTTGTTCGCTCCTGGGTTGCAGGAATCCTCCCAATGATGGCCTAAAACAACTTCAGAGAACAATATAAAACAACATATGCATAATAACAAAGGTCATTTAAAGGCTTAAATATCCATGGAAGAAATTTAGATATATAAACATGAAGACACGTAGATTTGGGACAAGAAAATTCTCTTTTATTGAAAACAATATGGTAAGATACAACCTTAATCTTGCTGACACCACTTCGTGAACCTCACCTGGGTTCCTCTAACTATACTACAAGTGCACCAGTCCCAAAGTGAGATCCTCACAACCAAAATTCCAATAGAAGGAAATGGATGGATTGTATAAGGAGGATGAATGATTGGGAATGTTGGGGATGAAAACTCAGAGCATGATGCAAACACTTGAAATGATAAAGGGAGAAATTTTTTGTAGAGTTCACTTGCCTCTTCTTTCATATCTTCAAATGACCCCCCTAGGGCCTTTTTTTTATGGAGAAATGATGGTTATTCAGTTTTCAGAAGCGATATAGGAGGTAAAATGGTTGTGTGACCCAAAATAGCCTGTAAACTCTCTCGGAAAGTGTGGAATTTTTTTATTTTTTGCAACTTTTTAGAGTATACGCGGGTTGTTAGGTATTCAAATCACATATGTATGTGGTCTTCATGTGTATCAGGGTGCACACACCATACAAAAATATTTTTTTTAAGAGGAACCTCAACAAAATTGGTTGGCAAATGTGTAAATTAGTAGGCCAATGTCAAAAATGCATAGGAGTGGAATTTTGGA
The DNA here is from genome assembly GCA_032191745.1 of Picea mariana. Classification (NCBI taxonomy): domain Eukaryota; kingdom Viridiplantae; phylum Streptophyta; class Pinopsida; order Pinales; family Pinaceae; genus Picea; species Picea mariana. Next base: position 47,259 of record JASDQU010109090.1, read on the forward strand.
CTATAATACCCAAGGATACACAATTGAGCACTAGCAATGTCTAGCCTAACTTAATCGATAGTGCATAATTAATCATTTGTTGGATGGATGGTCTCGTCATTTCGGGGGTAGGGTTCTTGGCTCATATCTCAATATTGTGGACCCCAAAATAAACCTCTAAATGACACATGGTTTTGTGATTGAAGGCCCACAATATTTCGAGGGGTTTGCCCCATGTTAAACTCTTCACACCTTTTCTATGAAAAATATTTTTCCATCGTTGATCTGACCTGTGGTCGGATAGCTGGATCTACATCACATCATTTTTTACCACCATTAAATACATGATGATGTTTTAATCCGAGATTGGATGGACGGTTGAATTCATACTGCCTTCTACCATAATATCTGACGTACCTTATTCAACCTCTTCGTGATCTGACGGTTAGCGTCGATATAACTCTACACCCCATTATTCTTGACTTCTTCTCGATCTAATGGTCATATTTTATTCAATATTGATCAAACATTTCCTATTTTTAAGTTCTGTATCCATATTTTACAGAACTCTTCTTCAACAATTTATCCCAAGATTTATTCATTCCCTCGTCTTCAATCAAGTGTTCCATGATTCACTTAGATCTATCTCCTTTCATTACTTATATCTATCTCCCTTCATTACTTAGATCTATCTCACTTAGATTTATTCATTACTTCTTTTTACTCCTCTGTAGCCCAATGTAATATTCCATCAGTATAAATATCTCCAAGTCAATTTAGTGTTTGACTTGTATCTTCAACATCCTCAAAATTCTCATTCTTGCTTAGGTTCACAGTAGTGAACTTATTCATGTTTCTCCATAGTTATAACAACTTCAAACAACTGTTCCTTTGTACTATCTCTTTGTCCTAACCATTTCTTCAGACTTCCTTTGTATTCAACATAATTTAAATTATGTGTTGTCATGACTTATAGTTTATCCCTTGATACCACTCATCAAGCATATACTTGTTATTTCTTGTCTATACATGTTTGATTCATGTTGCCATCAATGACAACACACAATCAATAATTCCAAAAATCTCCCCCTTTGGCATTGAGGGAAACATATCTATAAAACAAATGAGTTTTTACCTTTGCTCCCCCTATCACTAATCTCATATTCAAATTGGGGAACTGAGTTTGTTTTTACTAATACTAAATTTTTTTTATTGCTTATCTCCCCCTTTGACATCAATGACAAAGAGTGAAAATCTCACTACTTCTCTCCCCATGTGGATGAGCTAGTTGCTATCTCAGTCTCTTGGGATTTTGTGTTCAAATATGTAGTCTTCTTTGATACCAAATTTTGTAGTGATCAAGTCTTTTAAACCTAATCCAATGACTTCCTCATTTGATGACCAAATTAAATACTCCCCCTGAGTTTTTATTGTTTCATAGGGTTTTACTGTCTTCCCCTTTTGTCATAAAGGACAAGGGTGTGAATCTTACTGATATTCTTGATCGACCTCTATATTCTTCTTGATATTCTGATCTTTCATAGGAATACCAACAAATCATTTAAAGTGATACCAATTGATCATTACTAATTGATCAATACCAATTAATTTAATTTCCATTCCACAATAAATTGTTAAGGTATGTTACCAATTTCAGTTCTTTGATACCAACAGATCTTGCTTCTCTTTTTCGTTAATCAATTTTCCCTTTTCATGCTCTATCTTTATATATTTTGAAATCCTCTGCTTCTTTAAAATTCTTCATTTGATGTGATTTTTCATTCCTCATTGAGAGACCCTTCTTTTTTTCTTTTATGAATTCTTCAAGAAGTGTTTTGGATCATTTTATGCATCTAAGAGAGGCATGGTACGAAGATACAAATTTCCATTCCCTTTGAGATTTTTTGATCCATGTGGATATCGATGGCCACCCACCTTTTCCAATTGGCTCAAAAAAAAATTCTGACAATTTTGGCAATTTACTATTTTTAGCAGTTTTAACTTCCGGGGCCATTTTGACAACCTAAATGAAGGTTTTTCAGTATCAATATCCTCAATGATATCCAAAGGAATGATTGAGCACCCAAAATGAATCTCCTCTATGATACCTTTCCAATGGGCTATCACACGCCTAAAATGGAGATCGTATGCAAAAGTTACGACCCTAGGAAGTTGATGTACTAACTTACCCAAACGAGACCCACATGACTTTTGGCGCTTCATCTCCTAGGGTTAGGTTTTTGGATGTCTCTGGTTTTTGACATTCCTTATTATTGTAAAAGGCCTTCAGAGCCTCATTTTAATCATCTTCTTGCGAATGTCAGTAGCTGTCACATCTCTTCTCAGAGATAAGCTGCCACCATTCTAGCAAGTCTTTCACTCTGTATAGAGACTGTAAAAATACAGAGTGAAAGACTCACTAGAATGGTGGCAGCTTATCTCTGAGAAGATATGTGACGGCTACTCGCATTCATAAGAAGATGATTACAATGAGGCTTTGAAGGCCTTTTACAATAAGTAGGAATGCCAAAAAACCTAGACATCCAAAAACCTAACCCTAGGAGATGAAGTGCCAAAAGTCAAAGTCATGTGGGCCCTGTTTGGGTAAGTTAGTACATCAACTTCTCGGGGTCGTAACTTTTGCATACGATCTCCGTTTTAGGCGTGTGATAGCCCGTTGGAAAGGTATCATCAAGGAAATTCATTTTGGGGTATCAATGATGCCTTCAACCATAATTGAGGAGCTTGATACCTAAAAACCTTCATTTAGGCCCTCAAAATGGCCCCAGAAGTTAAAACTGCTAAAAATAGTAAATTG